>JAANDH010000473.1:17126-132647 GCA_011799765.1 Nymphaea thermarum
TGAGGGGGCAGCAGCTGGCACAATGGCTGGTGCAGAAGGCAATTGGGATGGAGCCACAGCTTGCAGGGCTGGTGGTTGTGCCATAATCATAGGAGCTGGAGTTAGTGGCTGTGGCAAGGCTTCCTTCTTTCTTATGACAAGCTCACAATCAAGCTGCTTTAATTGCAATTCCACAATATCTCTGGAATCAACCAGCCTGAACACATGGATAGTGCCAATGTTAGTCGTGACACAGATAGCACCAATGTTAGTCAACTTCCAAAGCAGCTAAGAAAGACAACCAAAATAATTGCAACATTCACATTAACTTTATTTTGGTTTTCTATTCCAACGTACTTGATATGAAAAAATGGCACATGTTTGTTACAAGAGAATATACTTCTTCCAGTGTTGGGTATGGAAGAAGAACAAACCATACGATAAGATGCTCATTAGGGTTTCTAATGAGATGATTAAAAGAAAATTAACGTAATACATGCGAATGCGTATTAACATGTACATATTCGTAAGGGTTTTTCTCGGGTTCAACAAGCCTCAACCTCTAAAATCAATATAAGAATAAAAAAAATCTCAAACCATACTCTCATTCTCACCATGCATTCACATATAAATGAAAAATCAACCAACTATACATGGGTAATATTTTGAAACAAAGCAATATTCATGGAAAGAGAGAGAGAGAGAGAGAACATGATTCAACTATAAAATGAAATATCACCTCATGTTCTCGTGCTTCCGGTGCACTCTAGCATAGCCTCTTGACTCTAAAATAGAGATTGAGAGCTATCTCATATGGCCATGGGGAGATGAAGAAGAGAGGAAAGAAAAACATCACAACAAGACCACATTCAAGAAGAGATAGAGCATGATGTAATCATGAAACGAAATATTACTTCACCTTCTCATGCTCCCGGTGCACTCAAAAATAACTTCTTTACTCTAAAATAGACATTTTAGAGCTATGACCATGAGGAGATGATGAAGGGAAGAAAATAGAAAGATTGGAGTGATATGTTAGTTACATACCTCTTAAGAGAACGATTTGAGGGAAAAATGATCGCCCTTGCAAATGATCCTAGGCTCATCTTGAATAGAGAGCTCCAAGGTGATGAAGAGGAGGCCTCCAAGAAATCTTCATAATCACTTGAAGAGTTGTAGTTTGATGAAGCTTGCTTCAAGTTGGAAAAGAAGAAGAAGATTGAGAAGGGAAAAAGAGGAAAAGAGCTAAAAACTTCAAGTCCTTAAGTGAGAATACACTAGAGCTTCTCCAAGGGCTAGCTTATTGCCCAAGATGGTCAAAATAGTGGGTATTTATAGAGAGTTTTGGAGCCAAACTCAAACTTCATTTTTTTAAAATTTTATAACATTTTTATACGAATTTCAAGTAATTTTGCATTATTTTCAATTTTTTTGAAAAAGAAATAGGTTTGAAACGAGTGTGATTGACTATTAGGCTTGTAAATCCATTTTTGAAGTGTAGGAAGGGCTAATGCCCACTTAAAATGTTTAAAATCAGCTCTAACAGTACGCTTTTGAAGAAAAATGGGGCCTGCACACAAGGCAGGCCCTGGAAGGCACCTTCGGCAACGCGTGCACGTGTTGTAGACACCCACGCGCGGTCGCACGAGACGCGTGTGATTGCGCGTCGCGAGGCACACATATTTTTTTTTTTAAATTAGATAAAATGACATGAAAATAAAAATTAAGATAAAATGAGCACTCCTTTTTTTGTTTAATTTATTTAAAAGTGCATAAAATTGGTTTTTTGTTTCAAATGGGTAGTCGACTATGTTTTGAGTGACTCCGAACTTGCTCCAAATCCGATTTTGGTTCAGTCGGTTGTCGACTCGTTCGAGCGTAGAACTTGGGTTTAAAAACATGTTTTGGTGTGAGAATGAATCCTTAAAACCAAGGAAAGGTCCGTGCATGCGCGACGCTCAAATTTTGTTATTTCGAAATTAATTTCAAATTTTGGGTTTGAAATGTTTGATTTGGATCTGAACTTGGGTTTTGGATCCCAAAAATTGAGTTTTCTGCTTTGGGTAAAAGAGCGTAGTATTTGGGAAAAATTTGGGGTGATTACACCTTTCCATCACAATAGTTTGTTGTAGCTTTGTGTGTTTGGCCTTTCAGTGATGGGCCATATACTCAATCTCATAGTGTTTAAATTGAAAGTGAGGATGATTACGAAGGATGAATATGGAGCAATCATGCACTCGAAGAGAGAATTGAGTTCTGTACGCCACTCTATGTATGTAACTAGCTAGGTAGGATGTGGATGGCGTATATAACCATCTTTGGTGGGGCAGGTTGAACGGGGAGGCTGTCTCATACAGTTTGGCCCTGCACTACAATGAAATGGCTGATGGCGAGCTCATCGGCGACTGCATGGTGTGTGGTGATGCCCATTGCCCACCACCATAGAATCACAAGCAACCTGGTGATATGCACCTGAGCCAACTGCTCTATGGCCTGTAATATGTGGGCGCAAGTCTAGGTAGTATGGAGATGGATTATCGATCGAGCTACCAAGAGGGGAGTCGGATGTAGCTTCGATGAAGCACATTGAGAAGGATGCACTGGCTGCCGTAGTTGTCGTAAATGATGTGGCCGGAGAACTGTCTTTACTCAGTGAAAAGCCGGTGGAGCCCTTGCTCGATGACTTCATTTGATAGGTTGGGTGGTCTATAGGCATACATGACACTAACGTGTGTCTGGGGATTCAGAGGCATCAAGAATCAATAGGAGGGTGGATTGGGGCATGGTAGCTTGGCTTGAGCAGCCTTGATCTCTTTCTATTGATCATTTTCTTCTTTAAAAGGAGAAAGTACATTTTAGTAATTTGTTAAAAATGTCAAAATATTTTTTTTTTTTTTGTCTTTACAAAGTTTTTTTACAAATTTTTTTTCCAATGTAGAGTAAAGGCATTTTAGTCATTAACCATATGGATGCATATATCGAGGTTGGTTGAATGGCGGCAGGAAAGAAGATATGTTATAAACCTATGAGAATGGGCCCCTTGGATCGGCCCACCTTTTCACTTCTAAGATTCACCACGGATGTAAATGAGTGCACGTAGGATCCAATATCGTTGAGTGTCATCTCCTAACTAACCATGGTGACGTGTCCTAACTATTGCCAATTGTCACAAGCTAGAAATGTACAACGAGTGAGCGGAGCTTGAGCTTGGTACGATTCGGGCTTCATGAGGCTAGCTTGAGCTCGACTCATTCATTCGATTCACATATTTTCTTTAAATGAAAATGAAAAGTACAAGTAGGATATTAAAATTTATGAAAAATTATCAACATGCCCTTTAAATATTAACAAACAGGGAAAACAAAAAAAATGCTAGCTTATTCATCTAAAAAGAAAAAAAAAACTATTATAGGCATATCCTGGTGAGACCTTCAAGTGCCTTCTTGCCTCTAAAACAGCATTTAAAGCTTACAAAGCTCAGTTTTGACAAAACTGAGTCTCCACCTTCATTTAAGCACCATTATATGTATTTTTGAAAAGGTCAGGGCTTAAAGGCCAATTAAGTAAATAAAATATTTATATTTATAATAAAAAAATATTAATTTAGACTGTTTTCCATGTTCTTGCAAAAGTAACAAGCTTCATATATATGGTGCTCTTACCAATTTAGTAGTACGGATGTCAGGGAAACAAGATATTACTAACCGCATCCAGCTTAATTCGGTTATATATTGTGCACCCAAATCTGGATTTGGATCCATGAATCTACAATAACCCAACCCACTTTCCCAATTTTACATTAAAAACAGGACTATCCAAACGTCAAATCTCGGTTTGGTTACAAAAATCAAGGTTATATAGCAGAGAGAGAGAGAGAGAGAGAGAGAGAGAGAGAGAGAGAGAGATGCAAGATTGTTGCTTTTACCTTTTACATTCACAACCAAACCCCCACTTGACAAGTCTTTGTGGAACTAAAGTATATGATATCAATCGGAAGAAGAATGTCAAAACTGCCTCTAATATGTTTGTAGATAATTTGTACGTTTAGGCTTAAACTTCCACATTCTTTGGCAACTATCAAATGCAGAGTCTTCTTCAAAAATATTAAAGCTATAAACTGTCCATTCCTTTTCTTTTTTTTTTTTTATGTTTGCTTATAGGAAACCGGTTTTGAAAGCTTATACCCTTAAGCCAATGATGTTTTGGCTTGCTTTGGGGTCTATGTAGACTTAAAGGTACATCTGCATCTGCAACCCGAAGAAATAGTACACAAGACCATGACAATGACTACGGGATTTGAACCAGCACCAAACCCTTAACTTTGAGTGGCCTTCCCACTTGGTTGCACTATGCCTCATGAGGTTCTCCACTCTTGAATAGGTGTACTCAAATATGTAAGTAGAATTTCCTAACAGTTAGAAAAGTGGCCGATGTCTAAACTTTTAAAGTTTATATGTCATAAAATCTTGTCTATATATCTAACATGCACAGTGTCTCCTATTTTTGTGGCAATATTGCACCGAAATACTAATTGCCGTAGTGAGTCAAAACCTCACCTTCCTCTTGCAACTATGGTTCAAGGTTGTATCGATGTCTACTACCCAATGTGAGCCCCGTGTATGTAATACTTGGATAGAAAAAGAAAAAAGAACTTAAAAGACTTGCACCGATGCATAAATTTGCATCGATAAATAGTAATAGCGACATCCAGGTGGTTTGTTGGTAAAAATGTTACTGACGTTTAGTTATATGTCAGTAAAAATTTTTACTGATGTCTGTCCATTCTCGGTATAGTTTTTACCGACGGCCTGTAAGATGCTGGAAATAAATAATTATTACTACCGACGAGTTTGTCGAGCCTTAATAGACTCGAGCTTGAGCTTAACACGTAACTGCCAAGTCGAGCTCGGGTTGCTTCCGTCGAGCTATTATCGAGCTCGAGGTTTTATTAGTTGAACCAAGCTCGAGCTAACTGAACTTGGGCTCCACTTGGCTTGTGTTCACCCCTACAACTAGGCCTTTTGAAAATGGATCACAATCTGTGTAGGGTGCCATTCAAGTCCTGATCTGGATCCAGACTCAGGACGAACCAGCATCAAGTCCTCTAAAACCTCATCCAGGTTCGAGTAGTTTCCGAGTTGGATCTGTACTTCATACAAAAATGCCTAGCAGAGATCCAATTAGTACTAGACCTATTTAAACGGATCTAGAAAAGGGGAGATTCCAATTAGGGATGTACAAAGTCGCTCGGCCTCGCTTGACTCGAGCTTAGTCGAGTCCCGAGTTACATTAAATTAACTTGATTGAACTCAAATAAGCTCATCTAATCTAGCTGGGTTTTTAGTTTTGTAATTTTCAAACATAAAGCAAAGGGAATAGTTCAAGTCAAATAAGGACTTGGTAAAAAAGCTTAAACGAGTTGAGCTTGAGCTGTGACTCAGAGTCTATCAAGTCGAACATGAGCTGACCATGTCATGTACAATTGACTCGATCTCAAGCCAAGCTGGCCCATATATTTGCAGTAGTCCATAAACTTGGGTATCAGGTCGAGTATCTCGTATCCGGTCAAATCGAGTTCGGGTCAAAAAAAAAAAAAAACCAGCCCGGTGGGGGCTTGGTGGGATAATTAATTTAATTATAATTTATATTTTATCAATAATATATATATTATTATTAAAAATATATTTTAAATATAAAATTTATTTTAGATAAAAAACATTCTAAAAAGGCAAGAAGCCGGCGGAGCCCTTGTTCAATGACTTCATTTGATCAAGGCATCAGTGGGAGGGTGAGTTGGGTATGGTAGGTTGGCTTGAGCTCCCTCTATTGATCTTTATTTTTTGCTATTTCTTTTCCTTTTTCTTCTTATGCTGCCTCCGACCGAGTGACCGCCTCTCACCTCCCGGATCTGTCCACTTTTTCTCACCTAAGATTGAGGAACAGAGTAAGTAGGTAGGATCCAAAATCCCAGATTGTCATGTCTTAAATAACTATGGATCGGTATGCACTTTTTTTACTGATTCTTAATTCGAGTTTGGTTTCCAACTTAGATCCGATAAAGATACGACCTAGAGGCATCAAGTTTGGTTTCCAACTTAGATCCGATAAAGATAAGACCTAGAGGCATCAAGACGTTGGTAGGAGGGTGGATTGGGGTTGACAGCTTGGCTTGAGGAGCCTTGAGCTGTTTCTATTAATCTTCATTTTCTGCTACTTTTCCTTTTTTTAATTATGTTGCCTTTGACCTAGTGATGGCAGGGAGGAAGATGTGTGATAAACTACGCGAATGTTGCATCAGTCCACCTAATAAATGTAAATGGAGAGTGACTTGTTGAGCTGCTTAGTGCATGCAAGACCTATACGTCAAAAAAAAAAAAAAAAAAAGGAGTTGGTGTACTCTTAAAATTATTTAAAAGAAATATTGTAGTTAGTCTTTCAATTTTTTTTTGTTTTCTTTTTTAGATCTACAAAAAGTTCTCTTTTTCCATTAACTAGGGGCATGCACACAAAAAAAATTGTGCACCAGCCAAGTTATATAACTAGCTTCAATGTGAATGGGTGTATGTAGGATCAAATATTCCCGAGTGTCATGTCTGAAATAATGATGATCGCCCATCATATACACATGACATATTTGTGGTGATGCCTATTGTCTTCTGTTCAAAGCAAGGAATGTATAACGAGCAAGCTGAGCTCAAGCTCGACTAGAATCACGTATTGTTCAGCTCGTGCACAACTCACAACTCTAACTTGACTCAAGCTTCATGGGGCAAGCTTGTGCACGTCTCTTTCACTATATATATATATATATATATATATATATATATATATATATATGAAAACCACATAAAGGGTATTAAAGTTCATAAAATATTACCAAAACATGCCATTAATGATTAAGAAATAGGAAAGACACATTCTGAGTCAAATTTAAACGAGTGAAGGTAAGAGAGTTCACCGGCCACCTCATTTTCAATGACAATGGCCAACAGTGCATCCTTCTCATTGACGAGGGCATGCACTTCATCGACCAGAGCGTAGACCTTAGATCCTTATCAGTATCCAAAACATACTGATATTGATAACATTAATGGTGATGGAAAGGCTGGTTCCGGGTAGAGACGGGGAGGAGATGGTGCTGATCCCTTATCTTGAGATGGACTGTTAGTTTCGGTTCCTGAGATGGACGGTTAACTAAGGATCCCTTTCCATGTATTGCGACTTGCATAAGTAGGCACTGATCTCTTTCTATGTATATCAGTTCTTCTAAATGGTGACCGCCGTTAATTACTGGACGACATATATTGAGCTCACACCAAACTGATGGGCGCATGAGTTGTGGTTTAATCGTTAGAATAGCCGCCGTAAGAGTTCAAATTTCATAATTAAAAACACCGTAAAATATACCACAAAATGAACACGTTTGTGAATCGCTATCAAACGCTATCTTAAAGTTCGTTGGGGCCAAAGTATGCCTCAAGAACTCGACTGGATCTCTGCTCAAGCTCGAATTGAGCTGTACAAGGTCACCTCGAGCGAGCTTGACTCCATAGACCAAGTCACAGCTTGAGTTCGACTCGTTTAAGCTCGTTTATTAACTCTTCGTTTGAGTTTATCTCTTAAGTTCTTGATTTTAAGTTTGAAAATTACAAAAAAAAGAAAAGAAAAAACATAGACTAAACGAGCTTACTCAAGTTTCATCGAGTCGAGTTCATGTAACTCAAGCTTCATTTGTTTATAAGCTCGAAATTTCAGTTAAGCTCAAACTCCACCCGTTTGCAAAAGGGAATTTTGGTCTTTTTGCCTTGATAAAAACACATTCTCGTGTTCAAGGCCCGAACATGTAAACCCTTCAAGATAAACGTGCGTATTTTTTTTTATTTTTAAATGTCAAATATCCATGCATCAGTGTAATCATTTTTTGAATTTTTGCAATTGTATTTGATTGTCTAGTTTTTAACTCCTGCTCTGATCTTTTTTTATGCATAAAATTAAGGTAGTGTCTGATTCTCTAGAATTAAGATTCCAGAATGATAATTCCAAAATCTTAATCCCTGGAGTAGGAAACGCAATGCCATTTTCCAAAACAGCATTGTGTTTGATTTTGTGTGGATGGGTTTCCACTGAAACCACCATTCCATATTTTACGATGAAACACTGATCCTATATTTGATAAAACCTGGAAATGCACTACTTTTTGAGGTACTAATATGTAATAAAATATTGTGAACCATCAATATGTAATAAATGAATTTATGTAGAAAAATCAGAATTTACAGACATTTGAAGGTCCAAAAAACTACACAGACTAACAAGAGTCGAACGCTGTTTTATAACAGCAGGGTGGTTCTTCTCTTCTTGCATGTATAAGAGGACACAAAATGCAGTTTTCCCATGTCTCCTAGTTTAAGCCTAGATGACCACAGAGTAATACCTTATTTAATACATTCGAAAGTTTACAATACCAAATTAGCAATGTGTTGGAACAATTGCAATATAAGAAATTACTTGGAACGGAATGATAAAGAAAAGTTGGAAGAAGAAAAAAGAGATGCCATGCAGCGCTCTCGAAAAGGAATAAAATTAAGCAGCTTCCCAGAAAAGATGAAGCCACGTCAAATCTTGATATTAATCGCTCCGGCCAGCAGAGCTGTTAAGAGCACCAAATAGGTATGTAGAACCAAACACAAACAATATGATCAAATAGGTATGTAGAGCTGTTAAGAGACTTACAATTGCAAATGATTTCTGAAGTTGGCGGATGGCTTCAAACTTTTACCAACCGCAGCTCCAACCTCCAGACTCTAGCAATTTCACAACGTGCAGCAGCGGTGATTGAATTTCACATGTGATTTGGATTGAAAATAAGGGATTTAGGGATACAAATGTGGTTAATTAGGGCTATGTGTGAAGTTTGACTATTTTTATTTAATTTTAATTTTTTTAATTTAAAAAACTAAACTATCCATGAGGCATACGCCTTAAGCATTGAACATACCACATATGAGGGGTACAACGCTACCAAATGAGGCGCACGCTTTAGGGACACGTGCGCCACACAGGCCTGCCTCAAGGCGTTTTTAAACAAAAACGCCTTGAGTCGGTTTATTTTTGTAAGAAGCATACACTTCTTACAACATTGATGGACAAGTCTTATGATAAAAAGGCATTTTCTAAGAAGTGATAATAAGACCAGTCCATACATTGTCATTGTCACATTTACTTTATCTCAGTGCCAATTGCATTCTTGTAAACATGATTATCTTAGTGTATCGTAGAATAAATCTTGTAGTTGCGTTAATGCATGATTTTGATGCTGATCGCGTCATTGTAAACATGATTTTGGTTGTGTTTATCGTAAAAGAAATCCAATAATTAGGTTATCACACGATTTTTTGTCTGAATAGCTTATCACCTCTTAGTAAACACCTTTTTTTGAAAAACCCTATACAACCACCATTGCTGCATTGAATTTTTTCTGATTTCTTATTGCCTCTTTGTAATTGGGTTATCTAATCAAACCCGATGGTTAAGAAAGATACACTTGGTAGTTACAACCAAGTGAGAATAACAACAAACATGAAAATCTTCTAGACGAGGAAATGAAAATCACGAGCAACATCATCAAAATAAAAAAAAATCAATTGATAAAAACAAGTATAAACAAGGTTATCTACCATCACCTCAAATGGCATACCATATGTGCTAATACCAAGATATATTTTCAGAATTTTTCAGTGATGATATGTTTTTGGCACCAAAGAGATATACTCTCTCTCTTCCTTTTTTTTTTTTTTTTTGAGAGAGAAAGAGAGCTATCTTTAGTGTTTCTCAAATCATCTTGACTTGATGATTATTGTCAAAAGAATTCGTTGAAGAAAGAACATCAGAAAAAGATCTGACCACACTTTTCTTCTATTCAACAGGAATGGGTGTCAGAATTTCTAAAAAAGACCACAAAAGAATAGCCCGAGGGATCGGGTCGTCGTTCTCCTGCCATGCTTTCCAGGGTCGTCTCTTCGCTCAGTCGCTTCACTCTTCCTAATATATGGGACAACACTTCCTGTTACTCATCTAACCTTTGTTCCAAAGAACAGCAAAAGCAGAAAGAAGGAGTTGAGATCAGAAGGAAGGAAGGAAGAATGTTTAAGATGGTGGAAGACGACGAGGTGGATATCGTGATCGCAGCACTCAACCCGGACCTCGGATTCTTGGAAGAATGGCGATCCTTGATTTCGCGATTTCATATCATAATCGTCAAAGATCCTGAACTTGATTCTGCTCTCCAGATTCCCCCAGATTTCCCGAGTCTCTGTGTCTACACCCGATCCGACATGGAGGTTCGTATAGGCCCCGAATCGCTCTCCTTGCTTCGGTTCACTGGCTTCTCTACTCGGTACTTTGGGTACCTCATGTCTAAGCGGCGGTACATCGTATCGATAGATGCTGATTGCGTACCGCTCAAGGACAATCTCGGCCGTCCGATCGATGTCGTGAGACAACACTTGGCGAATCTGACGACACCCGCCACTCCTCTCTTTTTCAATACCCTATATGACCCATATGCCAAGGGGTCGGATTTCGTTCGTGGGTATCCTTTCGGTCTACGGTGCGGTGTGAATTGTGCGGTATCTTGTGGGCTTTGGCTCAACATACCGGACTTTGATGCATCTATTTTGAAGTCCGGGAAGAAAAATGATAGACTTGTAGATGCGGTAGTGACGGTACCCAAGGGTACCATGTTTCCACTGAGCGGTGTGAATGTTGCATTTGATCGGGAATTGATCGGACCGGCTCTGTTCTCCGGGTTGGTATTGGCAGGAGAAGGGAAGGTCCGACATGAAACCGTGGAAGATCTATGGTGTGGGATGTGTGTGAAAGTGGTATGCGATCACTTGGGGTATGGTATCAAGAGCGGTATGCCATACGTACAACGAGGTGGCGACGGTGAAACTGAGCAGGAGATCCAGATGGAGCGTGCCATGGAAGGTACCAGCCTCCTTGAGGTGGCGGTTCCATTTTTCCAATCAGTGAGGTTGCCTCAGTCCGCGGTGACCGCAGAAGAATGCTTTGTGGAGATGGCAAAACTGGTGAGAGAGGAGCTCGGACGCACTGACCCATGCTTTGCTCGTGCCGCGGATGCCATGGAGGAGTGGGTGCGGGTGTGGGGGTCTATGCATACCAAGCAGTGAAGTTGGGTAGTATTTGGTACCAATTCTTTTGATTAATATAGTTGCTAAGATGATAGTGGAAGAGGTCTTACTTGTATTGCAATTGTATGGATCGGACCGGAAATTTGGTCCTGCCGCGCAATTCAAGAATGCACCAAGTCCTGTTTGGTGTTTCTGTTAGGCATTTAATGGAGTCAGTATTAAATCTGATCCAGGACTTGTTAAGTCCAACCAAATGGCTTGGGTTTGGACCCAGCTTGAGAGTTTAATGCACATTTTTCAAGTTAAATTTATTCCCAATTTAGCAAAGTCATTGTGTTCCGATTTATGCCAAACCCTTTAACTTGCAATAAATCTTATTTTCTTTTGCAAACCGGAAGTGTGAATCTAAAGTTAGATTCGAATCAGATTTGGATGGAGAGTTCGGATCCAAATTCAAATATCGTATACTTTTCTTCATTTAAATTTGAACTAGAAAAAGTGAGCATTCGATAAATTGGAGAATCCAATTCATTGACATCTGAAGTAAATTGTTAACTACGTGTGATAAATGCTCAACGTCACGAGATCCAAAAATAGGGTATGCTTCCCCTGTTCCGAGCATCTCAAGAACAAGATGAACAAAGACGACTTTGGGACACAGGCTGTGTTTGCATCGACCAGTAGAACAAATATGTCCGCTGTAATGAATGGGCAGTTTTACTTGCCGTGCTATAGAAATCACTGATTTCACACTCTTGGTGCAAGCATGGTCATGGAATGGAGAAAGTACTCCACTAACATTCCACACTGATTTCAATATACATTTTGCTAAAAATAAAAGAAAAAGACCATATACCAATAAAAAATTAAGAACAACTTTAAAATTACTTACACCATAAACAAAGTTTTGAAACTATATATATATATATATATATATATATATATATCACGTCAATATCCATCTTGTCCCAATTTTATGGGATGTCCCAAAAGCGATGGTATCAGTGTGGTCAATGTCTGTATGTCTACGTCAATGTAACCACTCAACCAAAACAATAAGGGCATGAGGGTTTCTTTCCCCTCATAGGGGATCTAAAATCTGTGCTATATGAATGTTTAAATAAAAAATAGATTTCTGTAGTAACCAACAGGGTGGATGTGAAGGCCACGCTGCTTCTTTAACCATGGGATTCTGTCTAGAAAAATCAAATAAATTTACTTGTACATTAACAAGATCAGTAGGTTTTCTTAACCTTTAAAATTTTGAAATGTGATGAAAAATGAAAAAATATGTAAAGATCATATACCTATACCAAGTTATTTCAAATTTATGCCAACAGCAGATTCATTTGTCCGATGGGTTTAAGTGCTTGATTTGGAGGCAGTCTAATGTTCCATACTCATCAGTAGGGATGTCAATATATCCAATTTAAATTACATACATGACCGAACCGTTCTAAGAAGATTGGATATGAAAAAAAGTTAATATCTGATTAAGAAATCGATAGGATTCAAATTTAAGAAACGACATCAGACTGGATTCAGATCAAGAAATGACATCTGATCGGATTCAGATATATACGAATATCTGATTAAATTTGGATACAGATCAAATTTAATTTTTTAAAAAATATCCTATACTCAATGCTCTTATATTTTGAAAATCAGACAAGTTTGGTTCATCATTCAAATTGAGATTCAGATTTGGAACTGATTTGAATTGTGAAATCCGATTTCATAATTCAGATTCATATATGTTTTTCTTTGTTTGCATTCAAATCTGAATTGGAATAAGATATGTGAATATTTGAAAAAGTGGAAACAGTTAAGGGTATATCCACTTTAAAAATATAGTTTTTAATTTAATCGGGCCGGGCCCAGGCTTGGGCCCGGGTTTCGGGTGTCGGCCCAACCAGGTCGGGCCTAGGCATACAGCCAAGGTCCAAGGCTGTACAGTGTATGTCAGCTAGTACAACGAGCAAAGCCACAAAGCCACAAAGCCGGCGGAGCCCTTGTTCAATGACTTCATTTGATGGGTTGGGAGGTTTGAAGGCATACAATAAGCTAACATGGGTCTGAAATGTGACAGTATCAGTAGGAGGGTGGGTTACTAATGTTTACAAGCCTCTCACCTCCCGGATCCGTCCACTTTTTTCTCATCTTAGATTGAGGAACAGAGTAAGTAGGTAGGATCCAAAATCCCATATTGTCATGTCTATAATAACGATGGTGACTTACGTATGAGATATCAGTGGTCACCATCACTATGCCTATTACATACTCTTCAAAGCTAGAAATGTTCAACTGGAAAGCCGAGGTTGGCTCGAGCCCGAGTCTAGCCTTTCGAGGCACACTCGAGCTCAACTTATTAAACCAAGTTTGTAATATAGCTCAACAATTGGATTTGAGTTTTAACTCTACCTCAAACTCGACTTGTTTATTAGATGAGCAAGCTCAAGTCGAGTTTACGTTGGTGAGTTCGAGTTGAGCTGGAGTGGGCTCAACTCGTTGTACATCTCTATTCAAAGCTAATTAAATGTCTGAGCTAACAGTCCATCTCAGGATGAGGACAACAACATCACTCCTTCATCTCCACCCTGCACCAGCCTTTCCAGTTTCCACTTCCTAAAAATGTGGTCCTCCACGTCATTAATGTTATCATTAACATCACTTTGTTTCCGATACACATTATATAGAAACTAAACAAACACAAAAAGGGCATGCGTGTTTGCTTAATTCCCATGTAGGAGATCTAAAAGCAGTACAATATGAATTCTATTGTTTAAATAAGTGATGAATATCAACAGTGAACAACAGTGTAGGTAGATCCAAAGAATTTGAGGTCCAATGGAGATGGACGGAGGAGGGGTTCCATTTCAAAGCCATGGATCAGATAAATCCTTAGTTATCTTGATTCTCATATCACCATAGATTTCATATCCATAGTAGACAAGCTTGGCCTATGGGAGCAGATGGAGTCCCTATATACATCAGGGGTCCATAGCAAGAGGCTAAGTCGTCTTTGTATCATTTACACATTAATAAAAATAATTATATATATATATATATATTAACAATTGGATGGTGACTCTAGCTTTTTAAAGTCACACAGCCATTTAATCTGAAATATTTGATCGCCATGATGGGCAGACATGACAAAAAAAAAAAAAAAGTAACAGACATTCTTGTCATCTATTATTAGTTAAACATTTTTTCTTTCCTTTCCTTTCAACAATACATCTATTTCATATTGATGGTGCTGGTTAGTTAGTTGGATGAATCTCAGTAGTCACAGTTATCATTCACTGTATATCCCTTCCCAAATGGTTGACTAGCCAATAGTACTGGTTTGAATTAACGTATGTGGTTGAAGATTTCGGTACGATGGCACTGTAGATGTTGATGTAGTTCAAGATTTCGGTACGATGCCATTGTAGTTGTTGATGGGGTTCACTTTCGTATTAAAAAGACCATTCAGAAAAATTTTTATCTACAAATATATATATATATATCTATGGGGAGAGAATAGGAGAAAATGCTGACTTTGTATGTGAAGTTGTCTAGTGGATTGCCCATCCGACCCATTCGTTATTTGATTTGATGGTTGTCCATTTCCCACACACAATCCCTTCCCCCTCTCTCATTGTTAGCAGAAACAAAAGGTTTAGTTGGGGACATTGTTTTTTTTAGAACCACATATCAAATAATATGTTCACCACAATTCACTCACCTTGTCCATAAGAAACAACATGGGGACTACCTAAACAAGTGAAAGTAGAAAGGATGAAAGAGAGCATTATGTTTAACAACATACACTAGGTTTGGCACAAAAGCACTCCTAATCTAAATAATACAGTCCATCTATGAAGGATCCCATGTCCTTGTCAAAGAGAGAAACAAAGACATCAACATCTCCGATGCCAGTAAAGGAAGACACGATCTGCATGAAACCTTCTTCCCTCGTATACGAAGGTGCAACGAGGTAAGGGGGGTTTGTACCAAAGTCCATGTCATAGAACGGCATTCTCAACCAGGAGGACACTTCCAAGTCGGGGCTCAACACCACGTCTCCCTCGTATGCGCTTGGCACCAGCCCTCCCATCTTTTCCTTGCAGCTTGAAAAGTCGACGAATGAGCTGAAGTAGCCGTCATCGACTCGAGCCACTGCATCATGTATGAGCCCAGCTGCATGCCCCACTGGCTTGGACAAGAGGTCTTTCACCGTAGAGCGAGGCCAAGCCCACAACACTACATTGCCCATGTAGCTCATGGGAACAGTAGGATTCCTCATTTTAAAGCGACCGTTCACTGCAATCCTAAATTTTGTAGTCAACTCCCCTTCTAGATTCCTCACACGGGTGATCTTCCTCCATAAGTGGGCAGTAAGGCACTCAAACGTAGTGTAAGGCTTATCACAAGGATTGTCACCAGAGACCTTGGACTTAAGTTTCTCTAAAAATGCAGAAGGTATGTGTGCCCTTTCAATCACAATAGTGTGTTGTAGCTCTGGGTGCTTGGCCTTTGGTTGACGGGCTGTATACTCAATCTCGCTATGTTCAAAGTGAAAGAGAGGAGGGTTGCGAGGGATGAAGATGGAGCGGTCATGCAGTGGGAGTGGAAGAACAGGGATGCCGTTGCGCACAGTTTGGCCCCATGCTAAGAGGAAATGGCTGAAACACAGCCCGTCCACGACTGCATGGTGGATGGTGCAGCCCACCACCAAGGAGCCACAAGCAAACCTGGTGAGCTGCACCTGAAGCAACTCCTCCTCTATTCCTGTAATGTGTGGGTGCAAGTCCAGGTAGTACGGAGATGGCTTGTCCATCAAGCTGCCAAGGGGAGAGTCGGACCGACAAAGCGAATGCCCTCGTCGTTGAGAAGGATGCACTGGCGGCCATTGTCATCGAAAATGAGACGGCCAGCGAACTCTTTGAACTCAGCAAGAAGCCGGCGGAGCCCTTGTTCAATGGCTTCATTTGATGGGTTGGGAGGTCTGTAGGCATACAAGAGTCCTTCATGGATTTGATATGTGACAGTATCAAAGGGGCTCAGAGGGATCAGGGCATCAGTAGGAGGGTGGGTTGGGGTATGATAGATTGGCTTGAGCAGCAATGAGCTCCTTCTATTGATGTTCATTTTTCTTGTTTCTTTTGCTTGTTCTTCTTATGCTGCCTCCGACCTATTGATGGCAGGGAGGAAGATGTGTTATAAACTACGTGAATGGGCCCTTTTATCTGTTCACCTAATAAATGTAAATGTGATCTGCTTGGTGCACGGAAGACATAAAGTCAAAAAAAAAAGTGGGAGTTGGCGTACTCTGAAAATTCTTTAAGAGAAATTTTCCAGTTAGTCTTTTAATTTTTTTTTGGTTTGCTTTTTAACCATTCCTGCAGGAGATCCGAACCCATTTTTTTCTGATCCTTCGATAAAAAGGTCCATTCTCTTCTTGGTATTAATTTGAGGCATTTTAATTATTAAAAAAAATTGTGTACCAGACAGGGCATGTAACCAGCTTCAATGTGAATGAGTGTATGTAGGATGTAATATCCCAGAGCATCACGTCTTAAATAAGGATGATGACCTCCATATACTTATCATATATGCATGACATATTAGTGGTGATGCCTATAATCTGCTGTTCAAAGCAAGGAACGTACAACGAGCAAGCTGAGCTCAAGCTCGAGTCACATATTGTTCAGCTGTACAACTCTAACTTGACTCGAGCTTTATGAGGCAAGTTTTATCTATATATATATATATAAGTTAAAATGAAAGCCACAAAAGGATGTTAATGTTCATAAAAATATTACCAAAACATGCCACTAATGATTAAGAAATAGAAAAGACATATTTCGAGTCAAATTTAAATGAGTTGAGCTCATCTATCTCAAACTCCATATTTTTAACTCAAGCAGCAACTCAACCTCAAGCTCGACTCTTTCAAATAAGTCAAGCTTACATAGGCAAGTTCGAGTCGAGCCCGAGTTAACTTAATGTACATCCTTATTTAAAGCTGATTATATGTCTAGGAGGCCATACAATTTGGTATGAGCTCAATATATGTCAGCCAGTACAACACACTCCTATGACATTAATGGGCAGCTAACAGTCACCATTTAGAAGAACTGATATATATAGAAAGAGGTAGGTGAAATAGTACTCTTGGAAATTCCAATTCATGGAAAGAGAACCTCAGCTAACAGTCCATCTGTACCAGGCCGTACCACTATACCAATACCGCCGTACCGGCATACCGGTACGTGGTACGCCACCAAATGGGCGTACCATTGTGACATAGGTTGCATTTGATTGGGCCCGCTTTGTTCTCTGGGTTGGTGTTGGCTGGAGAAGGGAAGGTGAGACTTGAGACAGTTGAAGATCTATGGTGTGGGATGTGTGTGAAAGTGGTATGCGATCACTTGGGGTATGGTATCAAGAGCAGTATGCCATACGTACAAAAGATGTGGCAATGGTGAAACTGAGCAGGAGATCCAGATGGAGCATACCATGGAAGGTACCAGCCTGGTCGAGGTGGCAGTCCCATTCTTCCAATCAGTGACGTTGCCTCAGTCCGCAGTCACCACAGAAGAATGCTTCGTGGAGATGGCAAAACTGGTGAGGGAGGAGCTTGGACGCGCTGACCCAAGCTTTGCTCGAGCCACGGATGCCATGTAGGAGTGGGTGCGGATGTGAAGGTTTATGCATACCAAGCAGTGAAGTTGGGTACTATTTGGTACCAATTCTTTGGATTAATATAGTTGCTAAGTTGATAATGGTGCACATAGTTGAAGGGGCCTTGTATTGCAATTGTATAGATCGGACCGGACATTTGGTCATGCTGTTCAATTCAAGAATGTAACAGGTCTTTTTTGGTGTTTCTGTTAGAAGATTTAAAGGAGTCAGGCTTAGATCTGATCCAGGAATTGCTAATTCCAACCAAATGGCATTATACATACTTGGGGTTTGGACCCAGATTGCTTGATGCACTTTTTTCATGTTAAATTTATTTCCAATTTTGCAATGTCATTGTGTTCAGATTTTATTCAGTTTCACATTTGATTCAGATATAAACCCAAATTATTAATGAAATTTGTATGCCAAACACTAACTTGCAATCAATCTTATTTTCTTTTGCAAACCCGAAGTTGTGAATTTAAAGTTAGAGTCGAATCAGATTTTGATGGAGATTTCGGATTCAAATTCAAATATAGTATACTTTTCTTCATTTAAATTTGAACTCAAATATGTGAATATCCGATAAATTGGATAGTCCAATTCATTGACACAATTATCAACTAGGTGTGATAACTGTTCAACGTCACGAGATCCAAAAATAGAGTATGCTTCCCCTGTTCCTGGCATCTCAAGAACAAAAGAACAAAGTGTTTGCATCGACCTGTGGAACAAATGTATCCGCTGTTTGATTAATTTCCATCTGCAGAATGTGCACTTTTCCTACTGTGAATCAAACATCCTCTTAGTACCAATTGAGAAAGGTATTCTCTTATCATTGTGCCTTATGACGAAAGGACAGTTTTATGTGCTCAACAATATGACTCACAAATAAAAATGAGTATCCTTTGGTGGTGTCTAGGGGTTGGACAGGGCCTGAGGCGTGAAAAGGACCTCGGCTGGCCCCTGCTCAAGTCGAAATCTCGCGGGGCCTGGGCCAAAATGGGACATGGGCTGTCCCGGCCCAATGCCCACCCTTAGTGGCGTCACATGTCACACAAGAAGATGCAAGTGCGAGTGAACAAGTGTCTGTGTGCCGAACAAACACCGTACCATGGAACAGTTTGTTCCCAGTTTGGAATCCTCTGAAGTGGATTCCACCTCAAATTGACATATACTAGAGAATGATCACCCCATTGCGTACAAGGGATGAAAACTAAGCAACGTCGAACAACATTACTCAGTGCATGAGAAGGAGATGAATGCCATAATACGCACCTATTCCAAGGATTAAATGGACATGTATTTGTTGGTGTTCCATGGAACAATAAGCAAACACCCTCTAAAGTCTAAAGGTATTCGAAGTCCTGTGGGAGAAAAACATATGACCGACCCAAGTAAGTAATATATGGATCAGACAAAGTATAATAACATTGCTCAAGTTGACTTGAAGTTGGCTCTGCTCGATACCCATCCAGTATGAAGCTTATTACACCTTCCACATGTCGGTTGTATTCATTCTGACAGTGCAAGCCTAATGCAAATAGTTAATAAAAATTGGAGCACTTATTGCAAAGTTCTCAATATTCAAGTTCCAAAATTTATAGAATCTGGTGCAGATTGCAAACGTGCGATCCAGATCCTCTTGACAACCCCAGCAGTAATGCTTAATCTGATTCAACACTCTTGGTGCATGCATGGTCATGGAATGGAGAAAGTACCCCACCAACATTCCACACTGGTTTCAATATACATCTTTCTAAAAAGAAAAGAAAAGGAACATATAAAAGTAAAAAAATAAGAAAAACTTTAAAATTATTTACACAATAAACAAATATTTGAAACAACAGCTGTCAAGATTATATATATATATATATATATATATATATATATATATATATATATATATATATATATATATATATATATATATATATATATATATATATATATATATATCTGTGTGTGTGTGTGATTTGTGGATTTCTTTATTTGGGTTTGGATGGATAAATCCTTTCACTTTTCAAAACATATTGCTTCATGCATAATATCAAGTGGTGTGCTTAATCATTTCACCCAATGCAATGCATCAATGGCCATGGTTAGATGGAACTCAGATGCCTAGAGGATTTCTGCTCCTTTTAAACACACACACACACACACATTCATAGACTAACTAATATGCACAAACCAATTCATGATAAAACAACCTCTGTAAATGATACATGAAGTAATTTGAAAGAATTACAATGGGCTGCGTAAGAAATCGGTGATTAGCAAGCCACAACTCAACTGTTAATTTCATCAGTTAGCCACTCAACTTTTCAAGCGAAGTGTCCAACAGCTGTCTTTTGACGAAAACATTAACATGAATTAGTGAATTACAAAAATTCCCCTTAATCGAATTATATCAAGAAAAAAATTAAATAAAACATTACGAATCATCTCCTTCATCCGATGGGAGGGAAGTGAAAAGTGTCATAGGGAATGGGACTTAACAGAAACATGATCCGATATCTGATGTACACTCTAATCCTCTTTAAGGGAATTGGCCTAATCCTTATGCCCAAATGAAGGGAATTTAGAGGCATTATAGAAAAGTAGGTTGAAGAAATGATTCACCACAAAAACAGTTGATTTTTTTCTGGAAAACTGATGAGTGTTGTGATCTCATACACTGGTAGAAATACAACATAAAACACTATATTTTCCAGCAAAATCCAGTTTGAAAATACTGTTTTATCTTACAAAGAATCCAATCTATTATGGCACACAGAAAAATGGAAAGAAACATGCTAAAGATCATGACAATGTAGATCGACCACATCATGCAAAGGGCACGCCCTCAGACCAGCACTGCTATGCGAAGGGCATGCCACCTGATCAGCAATGTCATGTGATGGGCATGCCATTCGAAACATGCGCAGTACTTAATCATAATAGCCAGTTGTGAGAGAATGGAAAGAAGTTGAAACAAACTTAAAAGAAGCTTAGAATTCTAACCAATGTAAAAGAAAAGAGGTAGCCTGTATATGGGATGATAACAAAATATTATTAACCCAATTGAATGTAGTCAATTTTGTGGTACATCTATGGGATAAAATATATTTGATGATGGACTACAAAATTGAGAGAATGGAAAGAGGTAGCCGATCTCTACACATTGAACTTGCTGAAGAGAAAAGAAAATAAATCCCTTCTTCTCATGGATGTAGACGTAAAGGCTGAACCACAGTAACTTTCTCTAGCCTTTATTCCTTGTCTTTGTTCCCTTCTCATTTTCACTTTATGGTATCAAAGTTCCTTCTTGAGCCTCACATGGCTGACTCAAGCTCTGCATCATCACATCAAACCAAAAATTCCTATCCTTCGACTCAACATCATCAAATTCATCTCTATCAAGTTGACACATTCAAACAATCACTTATGGTGGTTTAATTGAAAGCCAGAACTTGCAATTATTTATTGATCGCAATAGCAACGTTCCTCCACCAAATATAACCACCATAACTAGCGAATGAGACCTGCTTGACCAGATCCAATGAGGTAGTAAAATTTGTTCTGTTGGACTTGAAACAATACATCAAGTATGGTCCACACTTAAAGAATGCTTTCTCGATTCTCAAGAATAAAGAGTGCTTTCTTTTGCAAAAACTTTTAAAGGAAGGATCTCAGAAACTTTCACAATATATAGGCAATTCTAAGAATATCTATGATGATCTGGCTCCCAATGAAAAGCCACCTGCTTTTAGAAATATGGTTTTCGTTCCCCTTAATGGCCTTGGTTCTAGTGACGAGGCCTTTAATACTACCATGATGAAGCCACCTAATCCATCTTACAAGCAGGTTGTAGCCCTTAAGTAGAGTGACGTCCAAATTACTTCAAGAAAATTAGATAGTCTCTAGTGGAGAACCAAATCCTCACATTACCTTTTATGGTCAATGTCGAAACAACGAACAGAGCAAACACAACAATAGAAGAGGCAGTCAGTCATTCTAACCAGTTTCTGTCTAGTGGTCATGGTTTTGGACCCCCATGGTAAAAAATTTACTCGATAGAACCAACTACCAAATCAACAAAATTCCAATACTTCATAGGCAAGCAAAAAGTTATTTGTGAGATTTGCTCAAAACCTAGTCCCACTGCTGTAAAGTGCTATGACATATTTATTCAAGCTTTTCAATCCAATCATTTCCTTGAGGCAGGCGCAGAGCCAAAAATCTTTCATGGAAGGGGTCGAATTAAAGTTTCTAAATTTTGACTAGGGCTGAAATATCATTTTTCAAAATTTTTATATATAACAAGTGAAAGTTTCAAATATTTATATGTAAAATTTTATTTTTGAATTTTTTTTTGCAGTGGGGCCAGGCCCAATGTGGGACCTACTATGTCTCTGCCCCTGCCTTGAGGCATTAGCTGGTATGAAACTATATGACAACTGCAGCCAGGACAATGCTTGGTTCCTGGACACCAGTGCGAGTTCCTACATTACCAATGACCCAAGTATTCTTTCACATGCCTTTCCTTATGAAAGGTCTAAACCTATAACGATAGGTAACGATAGGTGATGGTAGTAAGCTAAATATATTACATGTTAGTGAGACTAGTGTTCATGTTTATATATTATTTTATATTAAAAAACATATTTTTAATTTAATCAGGCCGGACCTGGGCTAGGGCCCGGATTTCAGGTGTTGGCTGGGCCCGATGCCTAGGCTTACTGCCAAGGTCCAGGGCTGTACTGGTGTTTGGTGTGATTTCAGTATAGAATGAGGTAAGTGCCTACTCATGCAAGTTGCAAGTCATGGACCTTAGCTAACCGTCTATATCTCAGGGAACCTAAACTAACAGTCCATCTCAAGATGAGGGATGAGCACCATCTCTCCCACATCTCCACCCTGACCAGCGTTTCCATTGCCATTAATGTTATCAATATCAGTATGTTTTGGATATGAAATGCATAGCTCGTAAACCAACACAATAAGGATCTAAGGTCCACACTCTCATCGATGAAGTGCATGCCCTCGTCATTGNTGAGAAGGATGCATTGGCGGCCGTCGTCGTCCACCTTTTCTCACCTAAGATTCACCCCCAAATGTAAATGATTGCACGTAGGATCCAATATCGTTGAGTGTCATGTCCTAATTAACCATGGTGACCTGTCATATATGCACGAGATATTAGTGGTCATGATCACGGTGTCTGTTGCCAATTGTCACAAGCTAGGAATGTACAAATTGCTCAGCTTGATCTCGATTTGGGTTTCATGAGGCAAACTTAAGCTCAACTCTTTTAAACTCTTTTCACTTGATTCACATATTTTCTTTAAATGAAAATGAAAAGCACATATAAGATATTACAAGTTTTGAAAAATTACCAACATGTCTTTAAATATTAACAAAACGGAATACACGAGCGAAATTGAGTTAAAATGAGTCGACCTCTTGTAGCTCGAGTTTTAGCCATTTATAACTCGAGGCCTGGGAGGCCATACAGTTTTAGGTATTAAAGGAAGAATGTGGTATGCCATGTTTTTTAAATTTTTGCATAGCTGAGATGTTATTTCTGAGTTAAAAAATGCTAACTTATTCATCTAAAAAGCACGTCCTGGTGAGACTTTCTAGTGTCGTCTTGCCTCTGAAACAGCATTTACGCTTACAAAACTCATTTTTCACAAACTGAGTTCTTAAAAGAGTTCCCTTTAGGTTTTTCACAAAACACTCGTTTTATCCTACCATGGAAACACATAACCATGTGTCAAGAATTGGTTATAAACCAAGTTGTACCAAAACCTGTAGGGTTTCTTTTTTTTCTTTCCAAAACCTCACTTTTTGATGGTATCATGCAAAGTACAGCATACAAGATTTGAAAACTGTTCTCTATATAGGGAAAGGGTGAGACGCAAATATTGTATATCAATCAACTACAAAAAGTAAAAAAAATTAGAGGCACAGGTCATATTATATCTGAGATTAAGTTAAAAGACAATTGATAATTGATTCAGAACAAAAAAGTTTCCATAATCATTTAAGCACCATTATGTATTTTTATAAAGGTCAGGGCTTAAAGGACCAATCATAGCATCTTAAAAAATTGTTATCAGGAGCTTGTGAACAAGGCTTGTGCATATAATCAGGTTCGGTGTCCCTGTGACTGCCAGCTTGCATCTCTCGACACCGACGGACCCTGTTGAAGAAATTCTGAAAAATTTTGTGCAGCTCATTTCTAAGTCAATTCAATAGCGCGTTACTTTGGTTGATGCTGGATTTTATGGTGCCAAATCATTTTTGTTTGTTTTAACATTTTTAATTGCTTCCCTACCCATCATCCCTCCCAGCCATTTCAAAAAGAGGAATCCTCTGTCATGGGCTGACAACTTTAGTCCGTGTGGCACAACAAACACCATATGCTGTCAACCTTAAAACCATCAAAAGAGACACAAAGATCATTTGGAAAGTAAAGTGCATAAAGAACACAAAGTGTAAATAAAGAAAACTCGCAATTGTAATTATCTTGAAAAGCTTCTACATCACGAGAGAGGAAAGAAAGGAGAATAATCTCAATTTGCTTGCATAGGGTTGGCCGAAGCTACTTACAAGATTCTTGCCAACTACCCAATACAAGGAATCCCATTACATGTACTTGGGACCGGATTGGAGGGTGCTCCGTCGCAGGTGAACACCCAAGTATAAACCTAAGACTCAACATAAACAAAGGAAGTGCATAATAAAACAAAAGACTATACAGACTCTAGGTATAGCGAAGCAGACTCCCCCCTTCAAATTACGCGTCGTCCTCTGTGTCAGCTGCTTCGTGGTAGGCTCCTACTTCTAGTGGGTAGCACTGCATGATGCAAAATCTATACTCCTAGGTTGGGTTCTGCTCACCTATCAATTGGTACTTCTTCAGCTCATCTAGATAGTTTGTTTTGTGCCGAAGAATATACTTTATTTATTGGTCTGTTGCTCGCTTGATCGATGGGTCTCGTTGCATGTTTTTTCGCATTCTTAATTTTTTTTTTTGGTTTTTGGAGTACTATAGAAAAATGAGGTTTTGTTTTCAAATGAAAGAAAAAGAGACTCGCTTGTCGGCATGAGGATTGACCCTTTATGGTGCCTTTACCAGAGGTAACCAATCCAAGGGCTATGTTTATTCTTGATGCATTTCATTTTTGCTTAAACATCTTTTCATTCTAAATGCAGTGTTGTGTTTGAGAAAATGTTGAAGATTTTATGTTTCAAAATTTTGATAAAGTTTTGAAGAATCATTTGTAGGTGTAAAACATTTTGATTTGAAAAATCTTGAATTGAGAAATCTTTACAAATGTTGTTTGTAAACATTTGAAGATCATCTTTTGAAGCCAACTTAGTGTTCTCTTAAGAAATTAAGAATGTTTGAGACTTTGCTCTAATTCAGTTGCTACCTAACTAGAGCTTTATCTCATCTTGTTTATGTTCATCTAAAGAGCTGCTTGTGATCATTTCGTGATTTCGTAAGTGAACGTGAATGTAAGAATGCATTGACCCTACGTGATTAGAAGGAAATCATTCATTCCTACAATGACATTCATATAAAATCATTCATACCATCACATACATCTAAGATTCTCATTTTTATTTAAATAATTACCAAAAACACTTTTATGAAAAAAGAAAAATTTTTGAAAATGGAATGGGGTTGTAGACCGTCAAACATGATTCCAATATTGGGTCATTGTAATCACCACAAATTTTTCTAAAGGACTATGATGTTTTATCCAAGTGCGAAATTCAAATTTAGGCACAAGATTCAAATCCAAAATACAACTCTTAGATCCAAATTAAATCCAAAATACAACTTTCAGATCCAAATTAAATCCAAAATAATACTCTTAGATCCAAATTAAATCCAAAATACTACTTTCAGATCCAAAACCCAAGTTCAGATCCAAATCGATCATTTAAGACTAATTTGCCCTTTCTTTTGACAAAAAAAAAACCTCCTTTTAGAGGGTAATTTTAGTCTTTTTGGGTGGATAAGACTAATTTGCCCTTCCTTTTGACCAAAAAACCTCCTTTTAGAGGGTAATTTTAGTCTTTTTGGGTGGACAAGACTAATGTGTCCTTCCTTTTGGCCAAAAAACCTCCTTTTAGAGGGTAACTTTAGTCTTTTTGGGTAGACAAGACCCATTTGCCTTTTTTTTTACAAAAAAACCTCATTTTAGAGGGTAATTTTAGTCTTTTTGGGTGGACAAGACCCATTTGCCCTTCTTTTTGACAAAAAAAACCTCCTTTTAGAGGGTAATTTTAGTCTTTTTGGGTGGAAAAGAGCCATTTGCCCTTCCTTTTGACAAAAAAATCTCCTTTTGGAGGGTGATTTTAGTCTTTTTAGGTAAAAAAAATTCAAATTTTGGGTTTAGGCTCCAAAATCCTCTATAAATACTCCCATATCTCCCCTCTTGGTCAAGATTGGCTCTTGGGAGAAACTCTAGTGTATTCTCTCTTTCTCTCTCCAACTTGGAGCAAGCTACAACCCTCTTGGAGGCATCATCTTGGAGTTTCACTCAAAGGAGATTTTCAAGTGAAGGTGTTTATCTTCCTTAGGTCATTTCTCATTAGAGGTATGTAATCATCATCCCTCTCATTTGTTTTTTTTCTTATCTTCTTTTTCCCATGGCCAAAGTTGATAGCACTCAACCTCTTTTTAGAGACAAGAGGCTATGCTCAAGTGCACCGGGATCATGAGAAGGTGAGATGATATTTTATTTTATGATTAAATCATGTTCTTTCAAGTATTCTTATTGTTGTTATTTTTCATTAATATGTTCTTATTATTATGCTATTCCTTTTTTGAACATAGTCTTGTTGATTGTTTTCATTTTCTCTTCTTATCTTCATCTCCCCATGGCCAAAGGAGATAGCACTCAACCTCTTTTTAGAGACAAGAGGCTATGCTCAAGTGCACCGGGAGCATGAGAAGGTGAGATGATATTTTATTTTATGATTAAATCATGTTCTTTCAAGTATTCTTATTGTTCTTGTTCTTTCCCTTCATGAATATGTTCTTGTTGTTATTATTATTTCCTTTCTTCAATATAGACTTGTTCTTGTTATTTTCTTTTCTCTCTTTCTCTCCATGGCCAAAGGAGATAGCACTCAATATCTTTTTAGAGACAAGAGGCTATGCTCAAGTGCATTGGGAGCATGGAATGATGAGATGATCTTTCATTTCGTGATTGAATCATGCTTTCTCTTTTATTAAATATGACATTGTTTTCCTTTCTATATTTTCTCATCATCTTCATCTTCCTGTGGCTAAAGGAGGTAGCACTCAATCTCTTTTTAGAGACAAGAGGCTATGCTCAAGTGCACCGGAAGCATGGAAAGATGAGATGATCTTTCATTTTAATCATATTCTTTCTTTTCATTAATACATTCTTGTTATTCTTTTGCTTCCTCTTATTTTCCTCATAATGACTAAAGGAGGTAGCACTCAACCTCTTTTAGAGACAAGAGGCTATATTCAAGTGCACCGGGAACATGAGAAGATGAGGTGACATATCATTTCATAGTTACATCATGTCCTCTCTTCTAATTGAACATTGCACTTTCCATCATCCTCTTTCTCTCTTTCCTTCTTTGAATGTTGTCTATATATTATCCGCATAGTTGCTTGCTTTGCTACTTATATGTGAATGTATGGTGGGAATAAGAGTGTGGTTTGGGGACTCTTTATTTTTATATTAATTTTTGAGGTTGAGACTTGTCCAACCCGAGATATACCCTCACGAAAATGTACATGTTAATATGCATTTGCATGTCATGTTGCGCTAGTTTTCTTCTTAATCATCCCATTAGGAACCTTAACAAGTGTCTCATTATGTTGCTTGTTTTCTTCCATACCCAACGGTGGAAGAAATGTATCCCTTACAACAAACTAAATAATAACATTCTATGCTTATATAAATCTTATTTTCCAAAACATTTTCAAAAGGAACATTCTAACATGGCCTTGGGGACTTAGCTTAAACTCTTGCATGAGTCCAAGCTCCCCTCCGGCCCACATTAAACTTGAAGTTGGTAATTTTAAGTTGTTCCTTGATATCTAATCTTGTGAAGGTATGAATGTATATACATGTTATATACATTTATGCCACATGATGAACCCCCATCTTTCTCTCTCTATGCTTTCACTTTCCATTTTATAAATTTTCATATGTGCATGAATATGTATGTACATGTGCTCCATTTCCTCTCTTTCAAATATTTATTCTTCTTTTCAAAACAAATATCTTCTCTTATTAAATTTCTCATACCCATATATACGTATGATATTTTTCTTTTTCTCTTAAGCTTTCATATATGTGTATATGTTATGGTATGTACACATGTATGCATGTCTTTCTCTATCTCTCTCTTTCTTTTCATTAGAGTGTTTTTATCTCTTGTATTCTTCTTAACATTCTCCTCTCACGAACTTTCTATTTACCAACTTCATTAAGACCACAAACCAAGTAACCACTCAATGTTGGAATCATGCTTGACGGTCTACAATCCCTATCCTTTTTCAAAAACTTTTCCTTCTTATATACAATAATTATAACAACAAAATCTTAGATGTATGTTGTGGTAGGAATGACTTTAGAAGAATGTTGTGGTAGAAATGTTTTACATTTTTTCAATCATATAGGATAAATGCATCCATGCATTCTCACCCACTTTATTTTACTTATGATCACAAGCACCTCTCCAAAAGAGCTTAAGCAAGATGTGATGAAGCTCTAGCTAGGTGGTAACCGAATTATAGCAAAATCTCAAACCTACTTAAAGTCTTAGGAGAACACTAGAGTGATTTCAAAATGATTTCACAAGCTTTTCAAATGATATTTACTAGTTTCACTTTTTTCTCGAAACATTTCACATTTTCAAGCAACTCTTCAATAACCTTTTCAAAAGTTTGAAACTTCAAACTTTCAATATTTTCTATACCGCATATAGAATCCAAAAGATGTTTAAGTTAAAACGAAATGCATCAATGATAAACATAGTCTTTGGGTTGATTACCCTCGGTAAAGGCACCGGGAACGGTCGATCCTCATACCGATGGGCGAGTCCCTTTCTTTCCTCTTTCAAAACAAAAACCTCATTTTTCTGGAGCACTCCAAAACGAACCAATATTTTGGGATGCAAATAGTCATTATTTGAGTTATGGTACCAGTGAAGTCGGCAAATGAAAAGATCTTGAGAGAAAACATATTCAAAAGAATGGAAAAGAGGAAATTTTTGAATATCAGAGCAATATGGAGAAAGAGAGAGAAAATGAGATTTTGAAATCACAAAACAAAGGATTTAAAAGAAAGAGAGATACATGTATATATATGAAAGCTTTATGAAACGAAGTATCAAGTCGAAGGAGAGAGATTTGGGAGAAAAAGAGATTTTTAGAGAAAAGGAGACTCTAGAGAGACAAAGAGAGAGATTATGAAAACAAAGTATCAAGTCGAAAGAGAGAGATTTGAGAGAAAAAGAGATTTTTAGAGAAAAGGAGACTCTAGAGAGACAAAGAGAGAGAGAGAAATACACATCTATATGTTCACAAGTATGTGTGTGAGAATTTCAAAAGAATGTGTTAAATCATAAAAAAAGAAGGACAAAGAGAGGCAGTGATGTGCACGTATACATATATAACATGTATATATGTATATGTCTTCATGAGAGTTATAATGAATAAATGACTTGAAAATATCCAACTTCAATTTTTCTTTGTAGGCCAGAGATGAATTTGGTCTCATGGAAGAGCCTAAGTCATGCCTCTAAGGTCTCATTAAAGAGAGTTCTTGCTTTTAAAGATCTTTTGTTAAATATGATTCCAAATATTTTTATTTGTGAGCATAAAACAATTATTATTTCATTTTTTACAAGAGAATATATTTCTTCCACCGTTGGTATGGAAGAAAATCAACCAAGATAATAAAGCAATCATTGGGGTCCTTAATTAGGTGATTAAGAAAGAAACAAAGTGTGAGAATGACATGAAGATGCACTTTAACATGTACATATTCGTGAGGGGCTTTCTCGGGTTGGAAAAATTCCAACCTCAAAATCAACATAATAACGAAAAGATCCCAACCTAAACACTTATTCTTGCTGTGCATTTGCTCATTAACTAAGAAAAATTAATACATCATGGATACACATCATCTCAAACATAAATGATGAATAAAGTAATATAACATGCATATTTTCGAAAATAAATGAAGAATGAGATTGATTTTGCCTTGCTTATGCTCCCGGTGTACTCAAGAGTAGCTCTTGACTCCGGTAAGAAGTCCTTTGAGCCCTCTTGCATGGCCATGGGGAGGTAGCAAGGGGAAACAAAAAATGAAAATAACATAAGGAGCAAATACCTCTAATACCTTCTCTTGCTCTCTTGAAGAGTTGGAATTTGAAGAAGAATAAGGAAAAAAGAAGAATGGAGAAGAAGAGTCAAATAAAATTCTAAACCTTCAAGTAAAAGAGCATTATAAATTCCCCATGGCTTATCTCAAGCCTAAGGGCCCGTTTGATTGTCGGGTGAAATTGAACGTGGTAAATGTTGTTTTTTTTTTCTTGTCCCAATGATTTAACGAGGTAAATGTTGTTTTTCTTCTTCTTGTCCCCAATGATTTTACTGCATGTAAAGATTATGTAGCAGGAACACCTGGCTGTGGTTTGACTGCAGAAGGAAGAGAGGGCTGATTTGGTACAGTTTATTGTATTTTTAATTGTCAATTTGTCATAGTTGGAGAACAAATGGGAATTGCGTTTTATTTAAGCTAAAATCACCAAATTTTGATAACAGTGTCACCAAGACACTGAAAAGAACCTTCTTTTCTAGATATGTCAGCAAATTTTAAAATAAACAGACATGAAAATGCAAGGAAATGAATTCCACGGTATGATTTTCAATTAGATGAATTTAAAACATTGGAGATCTTCTGGACATAGGTTTACAATGTTGATAACTGATGAAGTGGGAGATCACGAAAATGAAAATCATTGGAGACATCCTGAGATGTGAATATGCCTTGTACATCATTGGAAACATGCCCTGCCTATCTTTCATACATTTTCCAAGATTTTGAGGATCTTTAGGACTTCCATCTTCTCCGACAACTGTAAGACAGTTGAGTGCATTACTCAGATAGAAAACCTCTTCTAATCCCAACTGAAACCACTGCCTGCCTTTTGTAACTGTTGCCACTGGACGGCCAAAGCATGCCCGGTTCAGCAGTTCTGCCTGTTCTGGTTCGGCTTCACAAAGAACAACTTCATTGCTTAGTGATGCACAACTTTTGGATTCTGTCAAGCAGCTTTGCAACTTTGAAACAATTTTGGACATGGGATCAGCAAGGGCAAGTTGTGCCAAACCTTTTCCTTTCCATCTTGGTCTCATGGTCAACAACCCGCACTTACCCAAATTCACGTTGTAACAAGCTGCAAACTAGTTTCATGAAGTATCTTAATAGATATGGAATAAATCTCAACAGGCAAAAGCGAGTTAGGCTACTAAATGTCCCACTAAAGAGAAAGAACAGAGACCAGAGGAAGGAACAAAAATTTGGATTACCAAGGAAAAATACAAGCAATACAAAAACACTATGACTATTCTTCTACTTCACTAATTTGCATTACAGTCATAGTAATTCTGTCTCTACAAAGTCATCACGTCAAATTCTTTATCTTTGTACAACACACTATAAAGTGAAGGAAACCGGCTATCTTAGATAAACAAAAGCGGTTTATTTTCCATTCTTCATCATCCAACCGTTTGCTTTCAACCAAACCAAATAGTGAATGTACTGCAGCAAAATGGGAAGGGAAACATTAACAAGAAGCAAAATGGTTAAGGGAAACAGTAACAAGAAGCAAATAGTGAACACTTCAAATAGGAAGAAAGATTGTATGATCGAGAAACGTTCATGGAAGTGAATGGCAAGGGAAAGAAAAGTATCTAGGAAGCCGAAGCAAGCAAGAAAACAACCAAAAACCAATAAAGAAACTGATCCGCCGCTGGGATATAAAATAATGATCAACAAATGATACTAAAAGGGACTAAAATATGCATTTAAACAGAAATGAAACACACATGGGAGTAGGTATGTCCTGGATGACTGAACATTAGATTTTTTATGCAATGACCCTAAATCCAGCTTCTGCAATTGTACAAAATAAGCACTAACTATGGTATGAACTCAAATGAATAGGATAATTTAGGCAAACACAAGCAAATTAACTCACATAAATGATTATAGGAGAAGGAAACTGAACCTTAATTCTCTAAACTATAATTAAAGCAAGAACAATCAAAAGAACTCATTTTACCATAACAAAAATCAAGTTTTATGTACAATCTGAACACTGCAACATACAAGCATTTTAACGATTCCCAACGTATAAAGCCCAATCCCTCTTTTAATCCTTGTAAATGATTAACGTACAATTCTTTTCCCCTGCTAGAAGAAGTGGCTAAAATAGAGGGTCGAAAATGCATGCGATCTCTCTGTCTTTCTCTTATATGCAGATTCTGCAGGTTCGTAAGACAGAGTTCTAGTCATTTTGTTGTTAAGGGTACTTTTGGGTCTGCTAGTCTGGATAGAACTAAAACCCACGAAGAATTGATGATTGAGGAAGAGATATTGAATGTACTCCTTCTCCTTCGTACTCCTAGAGTTTCTTCTTCCCTGAATGACTTGCTCAAATTTCACAATTCTGTATTTGCTACGGCGTGACCATAAAACAATGAAAGTGGTTTTCACACATTCTGTGATTATCTTTATTTCTTTTTCTTTCCTCTTGAACATGATACTTTGTGGGGCAGGACTCTATAAGGTCTTGAATCACTGTTGAAGAGGTCACACCTTTAGATATGCATCAATTTTGTTTTTGGCAAACTTGTAACATTCTTTATGTTAGTTTATGTTATGCTTATGACTCATATAGTTGCCTTATTGATTTCCATAGTTGCAATGATTATCACATTTCCTATCTCGCTTTTGTCCCATATGCAAACCATTAATTAAGATGGCTGGATTCACTGTCATCAATGTGATCTTACTGTTTACTGTTGTTTCCTTTTATTTGAGCTGAAGTTCCTCAGCAGTTAAGTCACTTTTTTCTTTCGCCCCCGCCCATTAAGCAATTTGCCTATGCTGAAATATTTTTTTGAGGAATTGTACTGTGTCAGTCTACCTATATGTTCAGATTCTATGCATTCACCTGCTACGAGCCACAGTCAGTGCTTATCATTGAAACATTGTAACATTTAGCAGGAAAGCAACCTAAGAACTGTATAGCCATCCATTCATTTAGCAGGAAAGCAACCTAAAAACTAGGCCTGGTCGCTAATCCAGTACAGGCAAAGCAAGAAACAACAAACAAGATGACTCCAATGCCAATAAATGAAAAATGACGGAAAACGTAATCCCAAATACTCTAAGAAAATAAAAACGCAATTCCCCACCTCCAAAGCGGAGAAAAATCTTACAAGTGGTAGAAGAAGAGAGACAGGGAGACAACGAGAGCAAGAGAGACAGGGAGACAACGAGCAGCAAGACAAACAATAGCAAGAGAGAAAGGGAGACAATGAGAGCAAGAGAGAGATAGAGAAAAAAAATTTGGGCGTTTCTGAAAGGGATACAGCGACAGCAAGAGAGAAACCTTACTTGAGCGGTGACTGTGGCGTTGGCGAACCGGCAGAGGAGCGGCGATGGCGAGAGCGGCGACAGTCTCGAATACGAGGGAGGAGTTGTCGTCTGCGGAGGGAGGAGGAGACGGGTGAGGGGAAATTGCGTGAGAGGTCGAGCGGGTGAAATTTCACCCGCTCTTTTTGTCGACAAACGGGTGAAATATCACCCAGTTTGATTTCACGTGATACCGGCGGGTGGAATTTCACCCGCCCGTACAGATTTCACCAGGTTTTGAGCTTTTTACCTGGGCAATCAAACAGGCCTTAAGAGAGAGAAGATTGTGGGGGTATTATAGGGAGTTTTGAAGCCAAAACTCAAAATTTTATTTGTTTTGAATTTAACAATATTTTTATGAAAATTTGAAATATATTTAAATAATTTTTATTTTTTTTAAAATAGGCTTTGACTAAGTGAGATTGGCCATTAACCCCTCAAATACCCCTTTGGAGTGTGGGTAGGGCTATTGCCCACCAAACATGGCTAAAGTAAACTCCCAAGGGGCGGTTTAGCACTAAAATGGGGGCCTGCACTCCAGTTCGACACATTTGCATGTGGCAACATGTGACGCACTGTTGCGCACGATGATGCACGATGTGCAATCATGCGTTTGCATGATGTGAGATCACACGTGTACACGACGCACGTTCGCGCATTGAGCTGGATAATAAAAAAATAAAAATAAATAAGGGGCAGTTCATAAAAATAAAAATATATAAGGGGCAGTTCATAAAACCATTTTTTTTTAAATATGTATAAAAATAGTTTTTGTTACAAATGGAAAAGATCGACTCCGTTTTGAGTGACTCCGGACTTGTTTCAAATCCGGGTTGGGTTTAATTGGTCGCCGACACATTCTACTGAGTGGTTTAAGCTCGAAAACGCATTTTTGGTGCAAGGACGAGACATAAAACAAAGGAAAGTTTTGTGTAAGTGCGCGTGGTGCTCATAGCATCAAATTTTGTCGTTTTGATCTTAGCTTTGGACTTTGAGTTTGAAATTCTTGATTTACATCTAACCTTGTGTTTTAAATCTTATTCGGATCCGAGGGTTGAAATTTGGATTTGAATCCCATGTCTAAAGGTGAGTTTTGAATTCGAATTTTGTGTTTTGGTTCCGGCAAGGGTTCAGAGATTTATTTTGGGGTCGAATAGTTGCGAATTTATTTTGGGTCTAGGATTTGGCTTAGGGTCTAAACATTTAAATCCAAAATAGAAGGGCTCCAGGTTACAAACATGGAACATTGAATGCACATTAAAGTTTGGCGGCAAGTCTATCATGTATGCTAACTTTTCGATCCTCTTTAGTACTGTGAAGGGTCCCTCATATTTGCGAATTAGCGCCCGGTGTTGGCCAAGGAAGATGGCCATATGGTCTGGATAAAGCTTCAAGAGGACTTGGTCTGTCACTCAAAATTCCATATGTATTCAAGTCCGTTTTGCAAATATCTTCACCTTTTTGGCAGCCTTGTGCAAGAATGCCTTAGCCAGTTCCATCTGTTCCTCTGCCAATCGTGCACAAACTAGTAGATGAAGGTAGGCTGTCCCTTCTCCTGAACAACAAGGGTATGTGACATCATTGGTTGCTACCCAGTAGGTAACTCGAATGAACTTTGCCCAAAAGAATAGCTCTTTTGTAATTTATAGCAAAATTGGGCTACATCAAACAATTTCACTCAATTCTTTAGATTTGCATTGACATAATGTCAAAGATCTTGTTTTAATAAGTCGTTTCACTGTCGGTTTGTGGGTGGAAACTTATTGAGAATAGCAAGTCCAAACCCAACAAGCGGAATACTTCGCACCAAATTTTGCCAGCAAACCGGGTGTCATGATTACTTACAATGCTTTTTGGCATGCCTGAGTATTTCACTATGTGCTTCACAAACAACACCATTTTTTCTGTGGGACATTCCTTAGAGGCTGGGATGAAGGTGACATACTTCGAAAATCTATACACAACCACAAGAATGGAGCTAAAACCATCAACTATGGGCAAACTGACGATGAAGTCCATAGAGAGGCATTTCCAAGGACATTCTAGAATAGGAAGATGCTCCAAGAGGTTGGCAATCTTTTGGTTCGTCCCCTTGTCTTGCTGACAAATCAAGCAAGTCTTTACACACACTTCAACATCATCTCACATTTGTGGCCAGTAATAGCCACATTCAAAGAGCGCCAATATTTGCTCTTGGCTAGGAAGGCCTACGTACAACGCGTCATGGTATTCCTTCAGTAACTCCCACCGAAGGATGCCCCACTTAGGTAAGAACACGTCTCCACCCTTTGCTACCAAAAGTCCATCGTGCAGCCAGAATCATCACATCTTTTTCAACTCATCTGCCATAACCAAATGTTTGGCCACAGGGTCCTGCTTCACACCTTCTTGGATCCGTCAAGAGGAGCACCTTCAACCTATGCTTCAGATGTCTTTGTTCAAGAAGCTACCTGCTCTACTTTCCAATTTAGCGTGTAGGCTACTACTTTAGTCATTCCTACCTTCTACTCCAATGCAAAGTCAAATTACGTAGGGAACTTTTGCTATCGGGCTTTCTTTTGGGTAAACTTTTTCTGGGTCTGGAAGTAGCTTGTGGCTACATTATTTGCTTTTACTACTAACTGACTCCCAAGTAATGCCTCTACGTGCGAAGGTAGTGGATAATTGCCGCCATTTCTCGTTCATGCACAGAGTAGTGCTGCTCAACATATTTAAGCTTCCTACTTTCATAGGTAACCGGGTGACCTTTCTACATCAACACTCCGCCAATGGCAAAATCTGAAGCATCGGTGTGAACTTCAAATTTCTTGGTGTGGTCGGGTGACCTGATCACAGGTATTTCCAATCGACCAAAGGTATTTCCTACAAGATTTTTTCAAGCCCAAGTACGGTTCTTCTTCGATGAATCAGTGAGGGGCGTAACTATCAAAGAATACCCTTCAATGAATCGTCGACAGTAGTTTGCCAAGCTGAGAAAGGAACACAACTCCTCCACAAGGAAGTTGATTTCTGGTTGTCCAAGTAGGCACTTCTCATGCTTCATGTAGATTTCATTTTCTTTTAACATGTCAAAAACTGTCTGCAGGTGTCCTACATTGTCTTCCATTGAGCTGTTGTACACCACAACATTGTCAAGATAGACCGCCATCAATTTGTCTAAGTACGGGTATAATATCTTATTCATCAAAGTCGAAAAGGTTGCAAGGGCATTTGTCAACCCGATCGACATTACAAGAACTCATAGGCACTATAGCGAGCGACACATATTGTGTTATGCTTGTCAGCGTTAACAATCCGAACTTGTCAATATCCTGATCGAAGATCTAACTTGAAAAATACTCATTCCACCAAGCTGATCGAAAAGATCAACATTCAAAGGTAAAAGATATTTGTTCTTCACTATTACCTTGTTCAATGCCCCATAATCCACACACAATGTTTTGGAGCTATCATGTTTTGTTTGAAACAATACCGGCATACCAAAAGGAGCTTTGGAGAGTCTAGTAATGCTTTCAGCAAGCATCTCATCTAGTCTTCAACAAAATTCTTTCAACTCAGCATGACTCATTCTATAGGGTGCCATCGCCAGGGGTTTGTCACTGGGAAAAAGTTCTATGGAATGATCCACCTCACGGCGAAGTGGTAGCCGTCTAGGGAGTTCCGTAGGCATTGTCCATGTGAACTCGTCTAAGACAAGTGCAAGTGCCTTTATGACCAAACCGGAGAAGTCATTTGCCACTTCCCCTATTGCCACCAAGTACATATCCTCATCCTACTTCAAACCTTTTTTCAACTGTAGAGCAGACAACATCGTGGTCTTACCTAGGGCTGCACACGAGCCAAGTCGATCTCGAGTTCAGCCAGCTCGAGTTTGGCTCGACTTATATTTAGTCAGCTCGAGCTCGATAGGAGCTTGATGATTTTAACTCGAACTCGACTCGAGAAACTGTTTCCAAGCTCGAGCTCGACTCGAGCGGGTCGACTCATTTATTTCTTTCTCGCACACAGTTCATTGTGGTGGTGTGCTCGGTAATACCTCCTGCCAGCACCTGCCATAAAAGCCATGGCTCTTTTACAAGAAAAAAAACTAACTTGTGTCATCGATAATGGCATTGGCATTAAATGCGGCGGGAGAAGGTGTGCCGCGGGAGAAAAGGCGTGAGAGAGAAAAGAGACAAAGGGAGGGGAGATAATGCCATTGGCATTAAATGCGGCAGGAGAAAAAGGTGTGCGGCCGGAGAAAAGGTGTGAGAGAGAAAAGAGAAAAAGGGGAGGGAAAAAAATCAGAGGGAAAAACAAAAACGAGAGGGAAATGGAAAGAGTGGTTGAAAAGAGTAATGATGAGATGAAGTTTAATAACGAGGAAAAGAAGAAGCGCGAAAAGAAAAGGAAAATTGAAAAATGCAAAATGAAGAAAGAGAGAAAACTTAAAAGAAAAATAAAGTCGAGCCGAGTCGAGTTAATCGAGCTGAGCTTGACTAACTCGAACTCGGCTCGTTAATGAACTATAGTTTGTATTCAAGCTCGAGTTTGACTCGTATAAAAAATGAGTCGAGCTCCAGACGAGTTTACTCGAGCGAGTTCGAGTCGAGCCCGAGTTGGCTCGACTCGTTGTGCAGCCATAGTCTTACCCTTTTCTTTTTTTAGTGTCACTGCCTAGACCATGCAAAGAGACTTTTTATCCATAATACAGATACTGCGCAAGTGCGGCATCAGGATCATTTCCGTCATCTTTGGGCCTTCTTCTTCTTCAGCTTCCACTGCAATAGTAGATTATTTTGAAGAGCTTGCTTGGTTTTTCCCTTGGCATGTGCATCTGAACACGAGATGAGGACCACCACAATGCCAACACTTCAATGGCTGTTGATGTGGTCAACAATATTTGAGGCTGTTATTATTTCGTCCATTTCCACCACTGCTTCTCTAGACAGTCAAACTATTTGTTTATTTGTCTTGCTGCCCTATCCTCCTACTATTACTGCCACCATTATTGCCAGTGTTCATACCTTTCTTTGCTCAATTAAAGGGCTTATATTCGAACTTATGCCATCTATTTGCATCGATCAACTACTCGACAACCGCAAGAGCATTGCTCGAATCCTTCGGGTGTTGCCGTCAAAGTTCTTGTTCCGCCCATGACTGTAAACCGTTCATGAAGTGGAAAATTTTATTTTCATCAAACATATTTGTATTTCTAGCATTTTTTCCGAAAAGGCTTTTACATAGTCAGGGATTCAGTCCATGAGCTCTCATTTGGCTGTGTACTCAGTATTCTTAGGCAATCTTCTTAAATCCTTCCCAATTGTCAATAACACATATACCTTTCTCCATATAACTTTCCCTTCAATGCTACCAAAGCATGACATCGTTCCCAAAGAAGAACATTGTTGTCGTGGAAATCTTCGTGTCATCATCGAAGATTAGGTTTACCTTCAGAAACTTTTCCTCGCTCTCGAGGTTTAGAACTGTTCCGAGTCTTTGGTGCATCCTTCAACTAGAGTGTTGCGATTCTACAGTTTTCAGTTTAGTGGAATTACCAACCGCCAGCTACACTTCGCCTGAAGGACATTTGCATGGTTGTATGAACCATAATTTATGTGTAAAAAAATCCCTTCAAAACCAGGGCTGCCAGTTCCATGAATCGGCCAAAAAAAATAAAAATGATATTCGAAGATATAAATAAAAAAATATATGAAAACTAATTTCAATACAAAACATTAAATAATTATACATCAACATATGGCGCCAATGACATCAAGATAGACGATTTCAGTCAATAACGAGTCCCACCTCTGATGATTAATCAGAAGAAACATCAGTGGGGGCTTTATTAGTGAAGCAGAACGTGAATTTCTCACCACCAACGTCAAATAATTGTTAAGGAAAGAGATGACAAACCGTGTGAAACATTAAGGAAAGAGGCAATCAAGGATTACCGTGTAGAGAAATAAGGAAAGAAATAAAGATTGACAATCAGGAATTTCCATATGAAGATTTATCCCAGCGAGGGAAGATTTTGAAATGTTGTAACTCCTTACCTTATGTATAGCTGCCTCGTTAGTTTCCATATCTGTACCAGCTGTGTAAACATTATAAATAGAACAAATACTCTTGCAAACCATATAGAAAGAGATTTACTCACTTGCCTGTGTAGTCTTCTTGTTTCGTTTGCTAGAACTAAACATGTGGAAGTGGATTTTCATTTCATTCGAGATCATGTCAATCAAGGAAATATCCAAATTAAATTCATAAAATCTGCTGAGCAAGTGGCCGATGGAATCACTAATTTGGCTTTGTAGGGTCACAGAGCGATTAGATTCTGATTTGATAAATATATATATATATATATATATATATATATATATATATATATATATATATATATATATAAAAGTAGCGAAACCAACTACTTAGATATTGCTTTAACTGGAGTTGCAGCTGTGTTCGGGTTTAAAATGTACAACATGCAAAACTGAATTCAAGTTCCCCAAAGGTTTGGCGCATAGGTATGTCAACAGATCGGATTTGGATCGAATATATCTTTTACCATATCCGATTTTTCGGATATTCATATATCCGGATTCAGAGATGAATTCGGATTTGGATGAAAAAAAGTTCATATCATATCCGAATCCGATTTTAAAATCTATGTCCGAATCCGATCCGTATCCGATTTTTAAGTTATTTTGAATCCGTTCCGAAATTGAATTTTAAATTATATCTGAATCCGATCCGAATTTAAAATTATATTAGAATCCGATCCGAATTTTAACTTATATCCGAATTTGATCCGAATTTGGATTTTAAATTATATCCGAATCCGACTTTTAAGTTATATCCGAATCCACAGGAATCTGATTTATGACTTTTAAACCATATGCAAATCTGATCCAAATCAAATTCATGTATCAAAATATATAGCAAATGAACTACCAATATTAACATTAGTGATATATATATATATATATATATATATATATAGCCAAGTTATCAAAAAGCTGTCTTTGAGAGTTCTAGCCAAAGACATCAAATGAACATGAACTTATTGAAGCCTGAGTTTCAGATGATCCGTGCCCACTTGCAACAAGGGATGCCTGCTTTTCTGTGCTATTAAGTATCTCATATCACCAATGCTTAGGGAAATAAATGGGGAATGGAACACAGTCTGTAAGTATCTCATATGTCAGGATACCAGAGAGAACAGCCTCCTTCCGAGAAATAAGTAAGCAAACAAGAAAGAAAAGGAGATCAGGAAGAGACATCTGCCAAGAGGAATAAATTTTCCACCTAAGTAGCAAGCGGACAGAGGCAGAAGCAGATTTCTTTTAAATCTCTCTGCTGGCGATGGCTTCAGTTCAAGTAGGCACAAAAGCTGCTCCGCCGCTATCACAGAGAGCTGTGAGAAGGAGGCAACCTGCGGCACACTGCAGAAGCAGGGGTGGGTATCGGGCCGGTCCGGCCCTCTAAAACCCGGCCCGGGTCGGCCCGTCAGGCCTGAAACCCGGGCCCGGCCCGCGCTCGACTGCCCGAGCGGTCGAGTGTCTCGTCCACGACGTCCAGGACCTCCACCGCTCGCCTGCCGAACGGCAGACGGGCGGTGGTTTTTCACCGGCAGGCCACCCAACTTCGTGGGTGGCCACCGGCGGATGCCGGCAGGACCGCCGGCCATCGCCCACCGTGATGGCCGGCCGTCGCCACCGAAAACCGGCTGGAATCGGCCGGTTTTCGTCCCGCCCTTTCAAAGATTTGGGCGGCTGCAAAAAGACACCACCGGAGACCTTGGGTGGGCGCCGGTGGGTCGCGCGAGGACGGGGGACCGAGGGAGAGCGGAGAGGGAGACAGAGGGCGAGCGGAGAGGGTCCGAGGGAGACGGAGGGGGAGAGGCCGAGCGGCGGGGCTGCAACCTGCAGGAGGGGAGCCCGACATGAGGGGGAGCGGTAGGGAAAGAGGAGGAGAAAGAGGGAGAGGGGGAGCGGAGAGGGATTGGCCGAGAGGGGGAAAGGAAGGAGGGGGAGAGGAGGAGGGAGAGCGGAGAGGGAGAGGGAGGAGGAGGGGGAGGGGGAGGGAGAGATTCGAGAAGGGGGAAGGAGAGACGGCATGGGGGAGGGAGGGAGACGGGCCAACCGGGCCGCCGCCGGGCCGGGCTGTCCGGCCTGGGCTCGCTGCCGGGCCGGGCCGGGATTTTCCCAGCCCAAACCCAGCCCGTACCAGGCCGGGCTACTGGGCCGGACGCCCAGGGTTATGCAGAAGTATGTGCCTCCCTTCTTTTGAAGCAAATCCGTCTCCCTTTTTAGGAGGAAAAAAGGCATCGATTAAAACCCTAGATGCTGGATGAGAAAGAACGAGAAAGAGAGAGAGAGAAAGAGAAGAGAGAGAGAGAGAGAGAGAGAGAGAAGAAGAAGAAGACTCACCAGCAACCCTGAAGCTGGTTGTTCCTAATCTAGGTAGAATCTTCTTCAATACCGGTAGGAAAAGGGGGTCGTCATGGGGGACAACGAGAGATAGAAAATCATGTTGAGAAGAGAAGAAAAGCTTGGGGAGAGAGGAAGAGGAAGAGGAAGAGGAAGAGGAAGAGAGAATAGCAGGGAGTGAGAGGGAAGTGGTAGCAAGGGAGGGAAAGCTCACGCACGAGGTGATGGGGCGTGAAGAAACCCTAACAGGTAAAACTTTATGCTTAGGGTTGCATTTGGATTTTGGGGGCTCAAAAACTTTAGAAACGAAAAAAAAAACTGAAAAGTTCCCGCTCAAGACAAAGGATTTGATTATTTTAATTAAAAAACAAGCCGGTTAAAGTCGCTAACCATTTTCGAGCCTAGTCTAGAGTTCAAGTTTAGTGAACTAGAACTCTTGATTATTTAAACGCGTTTATCTTTATTTTTTAATTTTTAAATATATGCTTGATTTCTTAATATTTTTAATATTTTGTTTTTTATAATCAAAATACATTTCAAATTTGGTGTGCTTGGGCCCATTACAAATATGTACGAAAAAATAAATATTTATATTATATTATATATATATATATATATATATATATATATATATATATATATATATATATATATATATATATATATATATGTGTGTGTGTGTGTGTGTGTGCATTTCAACGAGTAGTTTTTGGCTTAAGTTGACTATAAATTACTTTATATTTTGAATTTTTATATTTTTATATTTTCTTTTTATGAGCAAATATTTATTACTTAATTTTCTCACGGTTGGTTAAGATGTTATAACTGTTAGCTTATCAATTTTCTCAATAAGTTTCATGCTCATAATTTATCACATTTGACTTTTATTTCTTCAAGTTGTTTAAGGACGTTTTAAATTATTTTCACATATATTTTTTTATAAATTTCCTTTTTTTAAATGTTTATCGAAAATAAATAGTATATTGAACTTTGATTAGTTTATCGAACAGTTAGTATGTTTGATTTTAGTACTTTTTTTTTCGCATTAACTGTGCATATTGAACATTAATTGGTCTATTTTTAAACAATAAAATATTTTAATTGAGTAAACTATTATTTGGTGATGATCTCTTATTAAGAATTGTTAAATCAGGTGACCCATATTATTTATCATTTAAAAAAAGACATTATTTAATGTTTTTTTCTGTTTCATTGAGTTAATTGAAATAGTTTGCGTTACATCCGTAAAAAGAGTGTTCAATGATATATCAAATAATTTATTAGTCTACTTACCTTTATTACAATAGTTGTTTTTTTTACATAAAATTGTATAATTACTTTAAGGATATATTCGATAGTTTCTTAAATTAATTTATTAGTCTATTAGTTAGAGGCTTTTGTTTTCAAGTTTGTGAATTATGTGTGATGGTCGGGCTCGTGTGATTGCCGGATAGAATCCAGTAACCATCCAAGTTGCAGATGTTATTCTTTGTAGAGACTAGATCGGTCTAATTGCCAAGAAGCGTCATGGTTCCCAAACTTTTGCTAGCTTCGGGGTTTACCTCCACCCCAACCGTCTTGCTCGTCAGGCTACTCTCTGTAGCTTCGGGGTTTACTCTCTGTACCTTGGACCTTCCTACTGCTGTGCTTGGGGACTTTAATGTGGTTAGAGATAGCAATGACAAAAGTGGACGAGCTCCAAATCCGTCATCTTGTAATGATTTTAATCAGTTTATAGCAGACAATAACTTTAGCATTGTGGAGGAACCCCGACGGCACTTCACGTGGAGCAACAATCGGAATAATTCTGATACGATCTTGGGCAAATTGGACTGGGCCATGGTTAATGTTGATTGGGTGCTTCATGTTGGGGATCAGAATAGTCTTCAAATCTTACCTCGTTGTACCTCGGACCATAGTGACTTGGTCCTCCGAGCTACTAAAACAACTTGTAGGGAACCCAAAAGAGGCCAATTTAAGTTTCTTAAGAACTGGAGTTTGAGAGGTGAATGTGAGGAAGTCATCAAAGAAGGTTGGAGCTATCAAACCTTTGGGTGTGCCTTCATTCGTGTTTTGAGCAAGATGGAAGTTACTCGCAGCAAGCTCTCTCTTTGGAACCGCATACATTATGGCAATCTCTCAGCTAGGATTGACTCCATGCAAAAAGAACTAGACACTGTCCAAGCCAGAGTGGATAGCCGGGACTTATCCCTATCTGACCTTGAGTATTGCATAAGGCTTGAACTGCAAGCTACTTTGAAGGAGGAAGAGCTGCACTGGGCCCAAAAAGCGAGAATTAACTGGTTGACAAATGCTGACAGAAACACTAAATTTTATCATCAGGTTGCTTCTGGGAGGAAATCTAGGCAATCACTCTCTACTTTATCTCTGGGGGACCTTACTATTGATGCTCAGGATCATATCAATGAAGAGTGTACCAAGTTCTTTAAAGCCCTACTTTGTGATGATGCTGCCACCGGTTCTATATTTGATCATTTAAGCCCTAGTCCTACTGTTTCTAGGGAGGAGAACCTTCAGCTCCTAGCCCCTATCTCTGATTTGGAAATCAAACGCGCTATCTTTAGTTCTAAGAAGGATAGTGCTCCAGGACCTGATGGCTTTCCGACTTTCTTTTTTCAACGCTATTGGCACATTGTTGGTGGGGACATCACCAAGGCGATCAAAGGCTTATTTTAAATTTCAGTTGCCAATGTTTTTATTAGTGACAGTCGATTCAGTCGTAAAAACTGACACTTATAGTGACTGACACAATGGTTCGCCAACAATTTTGTGGTGCTAGTATTTTAAGTATTCGGCTTACTTAGAAACTTTTGGTGTATCTCCAATGACTCTTAGAAAGTTTTTGTGTTGTTGATAGCACCCTTAGAAACTCTTCATATGTTGCTGACGGGCCTCGAACCAAGTACCCGACAAGTATAAAGTTGATGGTTGGGCCTGACCCGATAACTAAGTGAGTCGGCCTTGAGCCGCCGACAAAGGCATCGAACCAGCCCTTGTTTGACTTTGTTGAGCCTCGGGCCGGCCCAGTCCTATGCCCAACCTTAATGAGCCTTTTTAATTGGCTTGAATATTGCATCGGTAGAATAATTTCATTGAGAAACACTTGCAAACATGAAAAGCTATGGTGGGCCGCGGTGAGTCTTTATTTTATTTTTTTTTGTTCTGCAGCAGTTGAAACAAATAGAGAAAATAAAGCTCTATACTTAATTAGGTAAATTTGATGTGATTTGAATTTCCCATCTGCCGAATGTGCACTTTTCCTGGACTGTGAATCAGACATCCTCTTAGTACAAATTGAACAAGTTATTCTCTTATCATTGTGCCTTATGATGAATGGACAGTTTCACTTGCCGTGCTACAGAAATCACTGATTGCACGTTCTTGGCGCAAGCATGGTCACGGAATGGAGAAAAGTACCCCACTAACATTCCACACTGATTTTAATACACATTTTGCTAAAAATAAAAGAAAAAGAACATACACCGATAAAAAATAAGAAAAACTTTAAAATTATTTACACCATAAACAAATTTTTCAAACAATAGCCGTTAAGATTCAAATATATATATATATATATATATATATATATATATATATATATATATATGGGACAACATGGATACTGACGTGACATATATATATATATATATATATATATATATATATATATAAGTCACGTCAGTATCCATCTTGTCACAATTTTATGGGATGTCCCAAAAGCGGTATTAATGTGGTCAATGTGTGTATGCCTACGTTAATGTAACCACTCAACCAAAACAATAAGGGCATGAGAGTTTCTTTCCCCTCATAGGGGATCTAAAATCCGTGCTATATGAATGTTTAAATAAAAAATAGATTTCTGTAGTAACCAACAGGGTGGATGTAAAGGCCACGCTGCTGCTTTAACCATGGGATTCTATCTAGAAAAACCGAATAAATTTACTTGTACATTAACAAGATCAGTAGGTTTTCTTAACCTTTAAATTTTTGAAATGTGATGAAAAATGAAAAAAATATGTAGAGATACTATACCAAGTTATTTCAAACTTACAGCCTTCATTTGTCCGATGGGTTTAAGTGCTTCATTTGGAGGCAGTCTAATGTTCCATACTCATTTGTAGGGATGTCAATATATCCAATTTAAATTACATACCTGACCGACCCATTCTAAGAAGATTGGATATGAAAAAAAATTAATATCTGATTAAGAAATCGATAGGATTCAAATTTAAGATATGACATCAGACTGAATTCAGATTAAGAAATGACATCTGATCGGATTCAGATATATATAAATATCTGATCGAATTTGGATACAGATCAAATTTAATTTTTTTAAAAAATATCCTATACTCAATGCTCTTACATTAAATTGGCCAGGTTTGGTTCAACATTCAAATTGAGATTCAGATTTGGAACCGATTTGAATTGTGAAATCCGATTTCATCATTCAGATTCATATATGTTTTTCTTTGTTTGCATTCAAATCCTAATTGGAATCAGATATGTCAATATTTGAAAAAGTGGAAACAGTTAAGGGTATATCCACTTTAAAAATATAGTTTTTAATTTAATCGGGCCGGGCCCAAGCTCGGGCCCCAGTTTCGGGTGTCGACCCAACCAGGTCGGGCCTAGGCATACAGCCAAGGTCCAAGGCGTACGGTGTATGTCAGCTAGTACAACACACTCCTATGACATTAAGGGCAGCTAACAGTCACCATTTAGAAGAACTGATATATAGAATGAGGTAGTGCCTACTCATGCAAGCTGCAAGTCATGGAAAGGGATCCATAGCTAACCGTCTATCTCAGGGAACCTAAACTAACATAGCACCATCTCTACCCGGAACCAGCCTTTCCATTACCATTAATGTTATCAATATCAGTATGTTTTGGATACGCATTACATATCCACGAAGCCAGTGAAGCCCTTGTCCAATGACTTCATTTGATGGTTCGGTGGTCCGAAGGCATACAAGAAGCTAACATGGGTGAAATGTGACAGTATCAAAGGGGCTGAAAGGGATCAAGGCATCAGTAGAAGGGTGGGTTAGGGTATTATAGGTTGACTTGAGCAGCCTTGAGCTCCCTCTATTGATCTTCATTTTTTGCTATTTCTTTTCCTTTTTCTTCTTGCGAGTGGCCGCCACTCAACTTTTGCTATTACCAACTCTTTAAAGCTAGGAATGTACAACTGTCAAGCCCAGGTTGGCTAGAGCTGCGTCTAGCTTGATGTGGCACATTCAAGCTCGACTTAGTAAACCGAGTTGGAAATCTGGTTCCACACATTTAAGTTAGCGTGATTATATATATATATATATATATATATATATATATATATATATATATATATATATATATATATATATATATATATATATATATATATATATATATTGAATAAAAACAAAAACCACAAAAAGTTAATTACCAACGTGTCTCTAAAAACCTGGAGTGGGGTCGACTGGTTGTACATCTCTATTAGAAGCTGCTTGAATATCTGAGCTGACAGTCGATGCGAAGATGTGGACAACACCATCTCTCCATCATCTCCACCCTGCGCCAGCCTTTCCACTTTCTAAAAACATCTCCCAAATCATTAATGGTATCATTAATGTCAGCCCACATCATGGCGGAGGGAAGAGGGAAAAAGTGCCTCATCTCAACGCCTTGCCTCTCTCTGTCGCTGGCCCCATAGCGATGGAGCTGGGCTGTGGGGGCTCTAGCGGCCAAAAGCCCCTCTCTTGCGGGATTCTGTCGGCCAAAAGCCCCCTTCTCAAGGGCAGAGCCAAGGGGGCTGGCCTGACCCCATGTCATTTTTTTTTAAATTTACATATAAATTTTAAAAAATTTGACTTGTCTTACATAAAAATTTTGATACACAGCATATAGAAACTAAACGAACACAATAAGGGCATGCGTGTTTGCTTAATTCCCCTTGTAGGTGATCTAACAGCAGTACCATATGAATTCTATTGTTTAAATAAGTGATGAATATCAACAGTGAACAGCAGTGTAGGTGGATCCAAAGGTCCATTCTGCCTCTTTGAAACTAAGAAGTTGAGGTCCAATGGAGATGGAAGGAGGAGGGGTTCCATTTCAAAGCCATGGATCAAATAAATCCTTAGTTATCTTGACTCTCATATCACCAGTGATAATTCACTGCATATCCCTTCTCAGATGGTTGACTAGCCAATGGTACTGGTTTGAATTAACGTATGTGGTTGAAGATTTCGGTACGATCCATTGTAGATGTTGATGAGGTTCACTTTCGCATTAAAAAGACCATTCAAAATTTCTTTTATCTACAAATATATATATCTATGGGGAGAGAATAAGAGAAAATGCTGACTTTGTATGTGCAGTTGTCTAGTGGATTGCCCATCCGACCCATTCGTTATTTGATCAGATGGTTGTCCATTTCCCATACACAATCCCTCCCCCTCTCTATCATATTTAAAGGAAAAATAGTGTTTGGATTGTCAGCATGCATGGCATCTTCAAAAATTGTTAGCAGAAACAAAAGGTTTAGTTGGGGACATTGTTTTATTAGAACTACACAAGAAAGATACCAAATCATATGATCACCACAATTCACTAACATTGTCCATAAGAAACAACATGGGGACTACCTAAACAAGTGAAAGTAGAAAGGATGAAAGAGAGCATTATGTTTAACAACATACACTAGGTTTGGCATATAAGTACTCCTAATCTAAATAATACAGTCCATCTAAGAAGGATCCCATGTCCTTGTCCATGAGAGAAACAAAGACATCAACATCTCCAATGCCAGTGAAGGAAGGCACGATATGCAAGAACCCTTCTACTCTCGAATACGAAGGTACAAAGAGGTGAGGGGGGTTTGTACCAAAGTCCATGTCATAGAAGGGGATTCTCAACCAGGAGGACACATTCAAGTCGGGGCTCAACACCACGTCTCCCGCATACGCGCTTGGCACCAGCCCTTCGATCTTTTCCTTGGAGCTTGAGAAGTCGACGAATGACCTGAAGTAGTCGTCATCGACTCGAGCCACTGCATCATGTATGAGCCTAGCTGCATTGCCCACTGGCTTGGACAAGAGGTTTTTCACCTTAGAGCGAGGCCAAGCCCACAACACCACATTGCCCAAGTATCTCATGGGCACAGTAGAATTCCTCATTCTAAAGCGACCGTTCAATGGAATCCTTACTGTTGTAGTCAACTCCTCTCCTAGATTCCTCACACGGGTGATCTTCCTCCAAAAGTGGGCAGTAAGGCACTCAAACGTAGTATAAGGTTTATCACAAGGATTCTCAACAGAGGCCTTGGACTTGAGTTTGGCTAAAAAATCAGAAGAGAAGTGTGTCCTTTCCATCACAACAGTGTGTTGTAGCTCTGGGTGTTTGGCGGTTGGGTGATGGGCTGTATACTCAATCTCACTGTGTTCAAACTGAAAGTGAGGAGGGTTGCGAGGGATGAAGATCGAGCGGTCATGCAGTGGGAGTGGAAGAACAGGGATGCCGTTGCGCACAGTTTGGCCCCATGCTATGAGGAAATGGCTGAAAGACAGCGCATCCACAACTGCATGGTGGACGGTGCAGCCCACCACCAAGGAACCACAAGCAAACCTGGTGAGCTGCGCCTGAAACAACTCGTCCTCTCTCCCTGTAATGCGTGGGTGCAAGTCGAGGTAGCATGGAGATGGCTTGTCCATCAAGCTACCAAGAGGGGAGCTGGAGGTAGCTTCAACCAAGCGAATGCCCTCGTCATTGAGAAGGATGCATTGGCGGCCATTGTCATCGAAAATGAGGCGTCCAGCGTACTCTCTGTACTCGGCAAGAAGCCGACGGAGCCCTTGTTCAATGACTTCATTTGTTGGGTTGGGAGGTCTGTAGGCATACAAGAGTCCTTCATGGATTTGATATGTGACTGTATCAAAGGGGCTCAGAGGGATCAGGGCATCAGTAGGAGGGTGGGTTGGGGTATGATAGATTGGCTTGAGCAGCCTTGAGCAACTTCTATTGATCTTCATTTTTCTTGTTTCTTTTCCTTGTTCTTCATATGCTGCCTCCAACCTAGTGATGGCGGGGAGGAAGATGTGTTATAAACTACGTGAATTGGCCCTTGTATCAGTACACCTAATAAATGTAAATGGAGAATGAGTTGTGTGAGCTGCTTGCTGCACGCAAGACGTATAAGTAAAAAAAAAAAGTGAGAGTTGGTGTAATCTGAAAATTCAAGAGAAATTTTCTAGTTAGTGTTTTATTCTCTTTTATTTTCTTTCTTATCTCTACAAAAGTTCTTTTTTTCTATTAACTTGATACATTTTGATTATTAAGCATATTGGCACTGTAACCAGCTTCAATGTGAATGAGTGTATGTAGGATCTAATATCCTGGAGCGTCATGTCTTAAACAATGATGATGACCTATCATATACCTATCATATATGAATAACATATTAGTGGGGATGCCTGTTGTCTGCTGTTGAAAGGAAGGGACGTACAATGAGCAAGCTGAGCTCAAGCTCAACTCGAGTCACATATTGTTCAGCTCGTGCACAAATCTAACTCGATTCAAGCTTTTTGAGGCAAGTTTGAGCTCGTCTCTTTCACTATATATATGTAAATATAAATATATAAATATAAATATAAATATAAATAAATAAATATATATATATATATATATATATATAGAAGTTAAAATGAAACCCACAAAAAGGATATTAAAGTTCATAAAAATAATACCAAAACATTGCACTAATGATTAAGAAATAGAAAAGACACATTTCGAATCAAATTTAAATGAGTCGAGCTCATGTATCTCTAACTCCACATGTTTAACTCGAGCATCAACTCAACCTGAAGCTCAATTCTTTTAAACAAGTCAAGCTTACAAAGGCAAGTTCGAGTCAAGCCCGAGTTGACTTGTTGTACATCTTTATTTAAAGCTGATTATATGCCTGGGAGGCCATACAGTTTGGTGTGAGCTCAATATATGTCAGCCAGTACAACACACTCCTGTGACATTAATGGGCAGCTAACAGTCACCATTTAGAAGAACGGATATACATAGAAAGAGGTGGGTGAATAGTACCTTTGGAAAGTCCAACTCATGGAAAGAGAACCTCAGCTAACAGTCCATCGTTCACCCACTCCTCTCTTTTTCAATACCCCTACCGCCCATATGCCAAGGGGTCAGATTTCGTTCGTGAGTATCCTTTCGGTCTATGGTGCAGTGTGAATTGTGCAGTATCTTGTGGGCTTTGGCTCAACATTCGGACTTTGATGCATCTATTTTGAAGTCCGGGAAGCGCAATGATAGGCTTGAAGATGCGGTAGTGACGGTACCCAAGGGTACCATGCTTCTTTTGGGCAGTGTGAATGTTGTGTTTGACCGGGAATTGATCGGACCGGCTTTGTTCTCCGGGTTGGTATTGGCTAGACAAAGGAAGGTGAGGCATGAGACACTTGAAGATCTATGGTGTGGGATGTGTGTGAAAGTGGTAATGTGATCACATGGGGTATGGTATCAAGAGCGGTACATACAAAAGACGTGGCGACGGTGAAACTGCGCAGGAGATCCAGATGAAGTGTACCATGGAAGGTACCAGCCTCATCAAGATGACAGTTCTATTCTTCCAATCAGTGATGTTGCCTCAGTCTGCAGTCACCACAGAAGAATGCTTTGTGGAGATGGCAAAACTGGTGAGCGAGGAGCTCGGACCCGCTGACCCAAGCTTTGCTCGAGGCCCGGATGTCATGGAGGAGTGGGTGCGGGTGTGAAGGTTTATGCATACCAAGCAGTAAAGTTGGGTACGATTTGGTGCCAACTCTTTTGATTAATATAGTTGCTAAGATGATAATGGTGCATATAGTTAAAGGGGCTTTACTTGTATTGCAATTCCATGGATCGGACCAGACATTTGGTCTTGCCATTCAATTCAAGAATGTAACAAGTCTTTTTGGTGTTTCTGTTAGGGATTTAAAGCAGTCGGGCTTAGATCTGATCCAGGAATTGCTAATTCCAACCAAATGGAATTATAGATACTTGGGTTTGGACCCAGATTAAGAGCCTGATGCACTTTTTTCATGCTAAATTTATTTCCAATTTCGCAATGCCATTGTGTTCAGATTTTATTCAGTTTCCCATTTGATTCAGATATAAACCCAAATTTTAATGAAATCTGTATGCCAAACTCTTTAACTTGCAATGAATCTTATTTTCTTTTGCAAACCGGAAGTTGTGAATTTAAAGCTAGAGTCGAATCAGATTTGGATGGAGAGTTTGGATTGATATTCAAATATAGTATACTTTTCTTCATTTAAATTTGAACTCAAATATGTGAATATCCTATAAATTGGAAGTTCAATTCATAAAGTAAATTGTCAACTAAGTGTGATAAGGTATGCTTCCCCTGTTCCTGGCATCTCAAGAACAAAATGAACAAAGATGACTTTGGAACAGTCTATGTTTGCATCGACCTGTGGAACAGATATGTCCGTTGTTTGATTAATTTCTCATCTGCGGAATGTGCACTTTCCTGGACTGTGAATCAAACATCCTCGTAGTACCAATTGAACAAGGTATTCTCTTATCATTGTGCCATATGACAAAATGACAGTTTTACGTGCTCAACAATATGACTCACAAATAAAAGTGAGTAGCCTTTGGTGGTGTCTAGCAGTTGGACAGGACCTGAGCCGTGAAAAAGACCTCGGGCTGGTTCGGGCCCATCGAAATCTGGAGAAGCCTGGGCCATATTTTGAATTAAAAATTAACCAGTCTGGGCCGCCAAAATGGGACATGGGCTGTCCCAGCACAATGCGCACCTTTAGTGGTGTCACATGTAACACCAGAAGATGCAAGAGCAAGTGAACAAGTGTCTGTGTGCGGAACAAACACCATACCATGGAACAGTTTATTCCCAGTTTGGAATGCTGTGAAGTGGATTCCACCTCAAATTGACAGACTTGTTGAAGGAGAAACCCTCATAAAAAATGGATGGCCATTGCGATGAAGCCTTCAATAGGCTGAAGAGTGCACTTATTGAGGAACCAGTACTCCGGCTCCCCAATTACCAAGTCATTCAAGGTCAAAAGCGATGCTTCAGATGAAAACTAAGCAACATCGAACAACATTACTCAGTGCATGAGAAGGAGATGAATGCCAAAATACGCACCCATTCGAAGGATTAAATGGACATGGAACAGTAAGCAAACACCCTCTAAAGGTATTCGAAGTCCTGTGGGAGAAAAACATATGACAGACCCAAGTAAGTAATATATGGATCAGACAAAGTACAATAATATAGCTTAAACTATTAAATTAAAAAAACAATTATAGACCTTAATTAAGCTTGACTTGAAGTTGGCTCTGCTCGTTACCCATCCAGTATGAAGCTTATTACACCTTCCACATGTTAGATGATTGTATTCACTCTAACAGTGCAAGTCTAATGCAAATAGTTACTGAAAGTTTTATCTAATCACGTTCAACTTTCAAACAGAGTGATAAAATCAAACTTAAGCAACTGTTTTTTGTTATTCCACCAAAATTGAGCACTTTTTGCAAAGTTCTCAATAGTGAAGTTCCAAAATTTACAGAATCTGGTGCAGACTGCAAACGAGTGATCCAGATCCTCTTGACACCCCCATAAGTAATGCTTAATCTGATTGCACACTCTTGGTGCATGCATGGTCATGGAATGGAGAAAGTACCACGCTAACATTCCACACTGATTTCAATATACGTCTTTCTAAAAAGAAAAGAAAAGGAACATATTAAAGTAAAAAATAAGAAAAACTTTAAAATTACTTACACAATAAACAAATCTTTGAAACAACAGCTGCCAAGATGATATATATATATATTTGTATATATATGATTTTGGGTTTGGATGGATAAATCCTTTCACTTTTCAAAACATACTGCGTCATGCATTATATCTAGTGGTGTGTTTAATCATTTCACCCAATGCTATGCATCAATGGCCATGGTTAGATGGAACTCAGATGCCTGTAGGCTTTCAGCTCCTTACACACACACGTATTCATAGAGTAACTAATATGAACAAATCATTTTGTGATCAAACAACCGCTATAAAAGATACATGACGTAATTCGAATGAATTACAATGGGCTGCCTAAAAAATTGGTGATTAGCAAATCACAGCTCAACTTTTAATTTCATCAGTTAGCCACTCAACTTTTCAAGCAAACTGTCCAACATCAGTCTTTCGATGAAAACATTAAAATGAATTAGTGAATTACAAAAATGCCCCTTAATCAAATTATTTCAAGAAGAAAATTAAATAAAACATAACAAACCATCTCCTTCATCCGATGGGAGGGAAGTGAAAAGTGTAATAGGGAATGGGACTTAACAAAAACAAGATCCGAGATCTGCACACTCTAACTCTAATCCTCTTTAGAGAAATTGGCCTAATCCATATGCCCAAATGAAGGGAATTTAGAGGCACTATAGAAAAGTAGGTTGAAGAAATGATTCACCACAAAAACAACTGTTTTTTTCTGGAAAACTGATCAGTGTTGTGAGATCATACATTGGTAGAATTACAACATAAAACACTATATTTTCAAGCAAAATCCGGTTTGAAAATAATGTCTTAACTTACAAATGGATTTCTAGATACTATATCATGACTACAACAGGAATCCAACCTATTATCTGTGTCACCGCGGGTGCCGCCTGTGGTGCGGATCCAAACCGCACCTGTTGGATCTCGATTGCAGGTCGAAACCAGATCCAAAATCAAATTCAAAAATACACCTGTTGGATCTGGTTGTGGGTCAAAATCAGATCCAGATCCAAAATCAAATCATTAACATGCCGCTCGATTATTCTCACCCGACGTGTTTCATTCAATCTTCAATACATTGATAAATACATTATATACTTCTTTTTTTCTTTCTAAAAAACCGATACAGGACTAAACTCTAAACATTTCATGTGCATTTGTTCTTTTCAAATTCACTCATGTGGGCTACAACCCGCCGGAGTACAAGGACGGGTGGCGCACCACCCGTAAAATTTTAATAATAATAATAAAAAAATATCTTCAATAATAATAATAATAGTACAAGAACGGGTGACGTGTTATCCAATTTTTACGAAAAATTAATAATAATAATAATAATAATAAAATATCAACGCACCGTCGCACCTAATTTTTTTGAGGTGTGCCGTACCGGCACCCGCACCCCGCACTCAGGTGATATAGCCTATTATGACACATCCAAATCATGGTAACAGAAATGGCACATACGAAAATGGAAAGAAACATGCTGAAGACCATGACACTGTACATCGACCATGTCATGCAAACGGCACACCCTCAGACCAGCACTGCTATGTGAAGGGCATGCCACCTGATCAGCATTGCCATGTGAAGGGTACGTCGTCTGACACGTGTGCTGACCAACAATGTCATGTGATGGGCATGCCATTCAAAACATGTGCAGTACTTGATCATAATAGTCAATTGTGAGAGAAAATGAAGTAGAAACAAACCAAAAGAAGCTTAGAAGTGTAACCAATGTAAAAGAAAAGAGGTAGCCAGTAATAATGCAATAGTTACTGCTATGTAGCCGATCTCTACACGAAGTTGCTGAAAAGAAAAGAAAATAAATCCCTTCTTCTCATGGATGTAGACATAAAGGCTGAACCACATTAACTCTCTCTAGCCTTTATTCCTTGTCTTTGTTCCCATCTCATTTTCACTTTGTGGTATCAAAGTTTCATCTTGAACCTCACATGGCTGACTCAAGGTCTGCATCATCACATCAAACCAAAATTTCCCATCCTTCGACTCAACATCATCAAGTCCTCGATATCAAGTTGACACATTCAAACAATCATTTATGGCGGTTTGATTGAAAGCTAGAACTTGCAATTATTTATTGATGGCAACAGCAATGCTCCTCCACCAAATATAACCACCAAAACTATTGAATGAGGCCTGCTTGACCAGAACAATATCCAATGAGGTAGTAAAATTTGTTCTGTTGGACTTGAAACAATACATCAAGTATGGTCCACACTTAAAGAGAGCTTTCTCGACTCTCAAGAACAAGAGTGCTTTCTTTTGTAAAAACTTTTGAAGAAAGATCTCAGAAACTTGCGCAATATATAGGCAAAGAATATTTGTGATGATCTGGCTCCGAATGAAAACCCAGCTGCTTTTAGAAATATGATTTTTGTTCCCCTAAATGGCCTTGATTCTAGTTACGAGGCCTTTAATACTACCATGACGAAGCCACCTAATCCATCTTACACGCAGGTTGTAGTCCTTAAGTAGACTCATGTTCAAATTGCTTCAAGAAAATGAGATAGTCTCTAGTGGAGAACCAAATCCTCACATTACTATTTATGGTTAATGTCGAAACAACGTGCAGAGCAAACACAACAATAGAAGGCACAGTCAGTCATTCTAACCAGTTTCAGTCTCGTGGTCATGGTTTTGAACCCCATGGTAAAAAATATACTCGATAAAACCAACTATCAAATCAACAAAATGCCAATACTTCATAGGCAAGTAAAAAGTGCTATGACATATTCATTCAAGCTTTTCAATCCAATCATTCCCTTCAGGCAGGGCAGAGCTAGGAATTTTTCATGAAAGATGTCAAATTAAAGTTTCTAAATTTTGACTAGGGCAGAAATATCTTTTTTTTCAAAATTTTTATATAGAACAAGTGAAATTTTCTAATATTTATATGTAATTTTTTTTTGAATTTTTTTTGAGGTGGGGCCAGGGCCCATGTGGGCCCTACCCTAGCTCTGCCCCTGCCTTCAGGTATTAGCAGGTATGAAACTATCTGACAACCGCAGCCTGGTTAATGGTTGGTTCGTGGGCACCAGTGCGAGTTCCTATATTACCAATGACCCAACTATTCTTTCACATGCCTTTCCTTATAAAAGGTCTAGATGTATAACATAGGTGATGGTAGTAAGCTAAATATATTACATGTTGGTGAGACTAGTCTTCATGTTTATAATATTATTTTATATTAAAAACGTATTTTTAATTTAATCAGGCTGGGCCTGGGCCCTGGGCTTGGGCTCGGATTTCAGGTGTTGGCCAGGCCCGATGCCTAGGCTTACAGCCAAGGTCCAAGGCTGTACCGGTGTTTGGTGTGATTTCAATATAGAATGAGGTAAGTGCCTACTCATGCAAGTTGCAAATCATGGAAAACGATCCTTAGCTAACCGTCCATCTTAAGGAACCTAAACTAACAGTCCATCTCAAGATGAGGGATGAGCACCATCTCTCCCACATCTCCACCCTGACCAGCGTTTCCATTGCCATTAATGTTATCAATATCAGTATGTTTTGGATATGAAATGCATAGCTCGTAAACCAACACAATAAGGATCTAAGGTCCACACTCTCATCGATGAAGTGCATGCCCTCGTCATTGNTGAGAAGGATGCATTGGCGGCCGTCGTCGTCCACCTTTTCTCACCTAAGATTCACCCCCAAATGTAAATGATTGCACGTAGGATCCAATATCGTTGAGTGTCATGTCCTAATTAACCATGGTGACCTGTCATATATGCACGAGATATTAGTGGTCATGATCACGGTGTCTGTTGCCAATTGTCACAAGCTAGGAATGTAGAACAAGTGAGTGGAGCTCGGGCTTGGCCGGAGCCACATATTGCTCAGCTTGATCTTGATTTGGGTTTCATGAGACAAACTTAAGCTCAACTCATTTAAACTCTTTTCACTTTATTCACATATTTTCTTTAAATGAAAATGAAAAGCACACATAAGATATTACAAGTTTTGATAAATTACCAACATGTCTTTAAATATTAACAAAACAGAAAACACGAGCCTGTGAAGTCAGCACTATTTGAGTTATGGTATCAGTGAAGTCGGAAAATGAAAAGATCTTGAGAGAAAAAATATTCAAAAGAATGGAAAAGAGGAAATTCTTGAATATCAGAGGAATATGGAGACAAAGAGAGAAAATGTGATTTTGAAATCACAAAACAAAGGATTTAGAAGAGAGAGACACACACATACACACACACACACACACACACACACACACACATATATATATATATATATATATATATATATATATATATATGAAAGCTTTATGAAAAGAAAGTATCAGATCGAATGGAGAGGGAGAAGAATATTTTAGAAAAAGAGAGAAAGAGAGAGATTTGAGAGAAAAAGAGATTTTTTGAGAAAAGGAGACTCTAGAGAGAGAAAAATACACATATATATATTTACATGTATGTGTAAGAGAATTTCAAAAGAATGTGTTAAATCAAAAAAAGAGAAGGACAAAGATAGACAGTGATGTGCATATACATATATAACATGTATATATGTATATGTCTTCATGAGAGTTAAAATCAATAAATGACTTGAAAATATCCTACTTCAATTTTTCTATATAGGCCAGAGATGAATTTGAACTCATGCAAGAATCTGCGCCAAGTCTCCAAGGTCTCATTAAAGAGAGTTCTTGCTTTTGAAGATCTTTGGTTAAACATGACTTCAAATATTTTTATTTGTCAGCATAAAAACATTATTATCTCATTTGTTACAAGAAAATATATTTCTTTCATCGTTGGTATGGAAAAAAATCAAGCAACATAATAAAGCACTCATTGGGGTCCTTAATTGGGTGATTAAGAAAGAAATTAAATGTGAGAATGACATGAAGATGCACTTTAATATGTACATATTCGTGAGGGGCTTTCTCGGGTTGGACAAATTCTAACTTCAAAATCAATATCATACAAAAAAGATCCCAACCCAAACACTGATTCTTGCCGTGCATTTGCTCATTAACTAAGAAAAATTAATACATCATGCATAAGCATCATCTCTAACATAAATGATGAATAAAGTAATATAACAAGCATATTTTCAAAAATAAATGAAGAAATGAGATTTATTTTGCCTTGCTCATGCTCCCAGTGTACTCAAGAGTAGCTCTTGACTCCAGATAGGAAGTCCTTAGAGCCTTTTTGCATGGCCAAGGGGAGGTAGCAAGGGGAAACAAAAAATGAAAATAACATAAGGACTACATACCTCTAATATCTTCTCTTGCTCTCTTGAAGAGTTGAAACTTGAAGAAGAAGGAAAAAAGAAGAGAATGGAGAAGAAGAGTCAAATAAAATTGTAAATCTTCCAGTGAAAGAGCATTATAAATTTTCCATGCCTTAGCCCATGCCTAAGAGAGGAGATTGTGGGGGCATTATAGGGAGTTTTGGAGCCAAAACTCACAATTTTATTTTTTTTGAATTTAACAAAATTTTTATGCGAATTTCAAATATTTTTGAATAATTTTTAATTTTTTTAAAATAGGCTTTGACTAAGTGGGATTGGCCATTAGCCCCTCAAATACCCCTTTGGAGTGTGTGTAGGGCTATTGCCCACCAAACGTGTCCAAAATCACCTCCCAAGGGGTGGTTTAGCATTAAAATGGGGGCCTGCGCTCCAGTTCGGCACGTTTGCATGTGGCAACATGCGACGCGCTGCTGCGCATGATGATGCACGATGTGCAATCACGCTTTTGCATGATGTGCCATCGCACATGTACACGACGCACGATTGCGCATTGCGGCTGGAAAATAAAAAAATAAATAAGGGGCAGTTCAAAAAACCATTTTTTAAAAATATGTATAAAAATAGTTTTTGTTACAAATGGAAAAGACTGACTCCATTTTGAGTGACTCCAGACTTGTTTTAAATCCGGATTGGGTTTAATTGGTCACCGACACATTCTACTCAGTGGTTTGAGCTAGAAAACACATTTTTGGCCCGAGGATGAGACATAAAACAAAGGAAAGTTTTGTGCAAGTGCGCATGTTGCTCATAGCATCAAATTTTGTCGTTTTAATCTTAGTTTTGGATTTTGAGTTTGAAATTCTTGATTTACATCTAAACTTGTGTTTTATATCTAATTCAGATCCGAGTATTGGAATTTGGATTTGAATCTTGTGTCTAAAGGTGAGTTTTGAATTTGAATTTTTGTGTTTCGGTTCCGACAAGGGTTCAGAGTTTCATTTTGGGGTTGAATAGTTGTGAATTTATTTTGGGTCTAGGATTTGGCTTAGGGTCTAAACATTTAAATCCAAAATAGAAGGGGCTTCAAGTTACAAACGTGGAACACTCAATGCACATTAAAGTCTAGCTTGTATGCTAGCTTTTCGATCCTCTTTAGTATTGTGAAGGGTCCCTCATTCTTGCGAATTAGTGCCCGGTGTCGGCCAAGGAAGATGGCTGTATGGTCTGGATAAAGCTTTAAGAGAACTTGGTCTGCCACTCAGAATTCCATATGCATTCGAGTCCGTTCTGCAAATTTCTTCATCTTTTTTGCAGCCTTGTGCAAGAATGCCTTAACCAGTTCCATCTGTTCCTCTGCCAGTCGTGCACAAGGCTGAACCACAGTAACTCTCTCTAGCCTTTATTCCTTGTCTTTGTTCCCTTCTCATTTTCACTTTATGGTATCAGGGTTCCTTCTTGAATCTCACATGGCTGACTCAAGCTCTGCATCATCACATCAAACCAAAATTTCCTATCCTTCGACTCAACATCAACAAATTCATCTCTATCAAGTTGACACATTCAAACAATAATTTATGGTGGTTTGATTGAAAGCCAGGACTTGCAATTATTTATTGATCGCAATAGCAACGCTCCTCCACCAAATATAACCACCAAAACTAGTGAATGAGACCTGCTTGACCAGAACTCTATCCAATGAGGTAGTAACTGTTGGACTTGAAACAATACATCAAGTATGGTCCACACTTAAAGAGAGCTTTCTCGACTGTCAAGAATAAGAGTGCGTTCTTTTGCAAAAACTTTTAAAGAAAGGAGGATCTCAGAAACTTGCACAATATATAGGCAATTTTAATAATATTTGTGATGATCTGGCTCCCAATGAAAAGCCGGCTGTTTTTAGAAATATGGTCTTCTTTCCCCATAATGGCCTTGGTTCTAGTTACGTGGCCTTTAATACTACCATGATGAAGCCACCTAATCCATCTCACATGCAGGTTGTAGCCCTTAAGTAGACTCATGTTCAAATTGCTTCAAGAAAATGAGATATTCTCTAGTGGAGAACCAAATTCTCACATTATTTTTTATGATCAATGTCGAAATAACGAGCAGAGCAAATACAACACTTGAAGAGGCAGTCAGTCATTCTAACCAGCTTTCATCTAGTGGTCATGGTTTTGGATCCCATGGTAAAAAATATACTCGATAGAACCAACAATCAAATCAACAAAATGCCAATAAAGAAAAAGTTATTGTCAGATTTGCTCAAAAACTAGTCACACTGCTATAAAATACCATCACATATTCAATCAAGCTTTTCAATCCAATCATTCTCTTCTGGAATTGGCAGCCATGAAACTATCTGGCAACCACAACCAGGACAATGCTTGGTTCCTGGACACCAGTGTGAGTTTCTACGTTTCCAATGACCCAAGTATTCTTTCACATGTCTCTCCTTGTAAAAGGTCTGAACGTATAACGGTAGGTGATGGTAGTAAGCTAAATATGTTACATGTTGGTGAGACTATTCTTCATGTTGATAACGGTACACTACATCCCCATGAGATGCTTGTTGTCGCTAACATTAGGAAAAAGTTATTATCTATTGGTCAACTTACATAAAACCAGAATTTTATACTTGAATTTTATTAAGAAAAGCTTATTATAAGGGACATGAGTAGTAAGAAAGTGGTTACCAAGTGGAAGAGGAACAGCAATTTGTACGAGCTCCCAACAAAACAACTAGTAGCCTTTTTCTCCATAATGAAATATCCAGTCAATTCTGAGGTTCAGCACCAGAGGCTTGGTCATCCACATTCCAACATAGTTTCTTTCTTACAAAAACATGGTCATACCATGGTTTTGAAGTCCAAGAGTAGTGTCCTCATGTGTCCCAGATGTGCTGTGGCAAAGTTTTGCAGCATGCCTTTTTTTTTTTTGTTTCACCGAACGCTTATGATGGATCTTCTATAAAAGTGCATTGTGACCTTTGGGGTCCTTCACCTGAAATTTCAGTTCAAGGATTTCTTCACGATGCTTTGCGAGTTGATGTTCATTGACATTCATTTGGATATATCGAATTAAAAGAAAGGCGGATTCTTTGATTGTTTCTGTGAATTCTACAAGTTGGTAAAAAAACCAGTTCAACCACACGATCACGATTTCCCAATCTGATGGTGGAGGTGAGTTTATTAGTACTAGACATCAAACATTCTTTAGGGGACCTGAGATCCAACAATTCAGTAGCAGGATGTAAATGTCACATTCTCACATGTCAATTCAGTAGCAGCATTTGGAATCGACAATCTTTTTGGGCTTGGTTCAATATGTTCACTTCCTATATTCTAGCCATGAGATTCTTTTGCAGTGTTGCTGACTTGATATGTCATCACCAGCAAGGGATTATTTTTATACTCTTATATGATGATGATTATTATTACTAGAAGCAGCAAGTCAATGCTTTACAAGATTATCCACCAAGGGGAGTCGGATGTTGCTTCGATGAAGCACATACCCTCATCATAGAGAAGGATGCACTGGCTGCCGTCGTCGTCGTACATGAGAGGGCCTGCAAACTTTTTGTACTCAGGGTGAAGCCGGCAGAGCCTTTGCTGACTTCATTTGATGGGTTGGGTGGTTTGTAGGCATACAAGACACTAAAGTGGGTCTGCAGTATCTAAGCTAAGTCACAATGGTACCCCACTTCACTGGCCACTTTTAGTGGAGTACCCGCAAGGGTAACGCCGGTATGGTGGTACGGCCCAGTACGTTTGGATCTGAATTTGGATTGGATCCAGATCCTAATTACATTATGACTAAAAAAGTCAAAAAAATTGCTTATCCTTTTTTTTTGTTTTTGTTTTACTTTAACATAAGAAGTCTCATTAACAAGATGAAACATTGATAATTTATTTATTATGAGCCTCTTTTTATTGGTATTTTTGTTACAACTTGTGGTTTAATTATATATAATAATTATTTTTTTGAATTAATTATATATAATAGTCACCATACCCGTACCAAGATTTTAAAAAGTACTGTACCCGTACCCGTACCCATACCATTGAGACATAGTATCTAAGGGATTCAGAGGCATGAAGACATAAGTAGGCGGGTGGATTGGGGTATGATAGCTTGGCTTGAGCAGCCTTATCTCTTTCTATTGATCTTCATTTTCTTCTTCTTTTGCTTTTTCTTCTTATGTTTCCTTTGAAGTAAAGGGTGACAGTACATTTTGGTAATTTGTTAAAAATGTTTTTTATAGTTTTTTTTATTTTTGTTTTTGTCTTTACAGTGGACTAAAGGTATTTTAGTCATTAACCATATTGGTGCACAAAAAGTTGTGCAGCAATAATGAGGGAAGGAAAGAAGATGTGTTATAAAAATATGATAATGGGACCCTTGGATCAGTCCACCTTTTCACACCTAAGATTGACCCACAAATGTAAATGAGTGCACATAGGATCCAATATTGTTGAGTGTTATATCCTAACAAACCATGGTGATCCAATATCCTCACAAGTTAGAAATGTACAACGAGTGAGCGGAGCTTGAGCTTGGTACGAGCGGCATATTCCTCAGCTTGGTCTTGATTCGGGCTTGCTTCATGAGGCAAGCTTGACTCATTTAAGCTCATTTCACTTGATTCACATACTGATCAAGTTCCAAGACCACTAGAACGTTGTGAATTTCACTTGATCGCGACACATTCTGCTTTGATCGGATCGACCCGTGCCTTGACCCATGCCAAGTCCATCTTTGCGGCCGCCCTTTGAAGAATTGGCCGTTTTTTAGGGTACTCGATACGGTTTGGATCCGAGTTCTGATGCATTTTCGTATTCTAACTTGGATCTATTTTGCATCCCAGACAAGCAGTAACAGCCCCTTTCTTTTTTTCCGCATCGGCGGGAACAGATCGGGTCCCCATTGACTCCTACGAGGTCTCAACTGGATTCAGTCGTTTTCAATAATTTAAATAAAATTGAATAATTTCCAATAACTTATTTTTCAATTTTCAGTGAGAGAGAGGAGCTTCACCTTATCTTCCTCTACTCGGATTCTACAGCTGCTCTGTTGCTGTTCACTAGTTATTCGGTCAGCATTTATGTTCGAATTAAATGGTTCGTTCCTTTATTTTATATTCCCAATAAAATAATATATACTGCTTAGTGCTTTTGAGCTGCTGGCACTCCGAGCAGCTCGTGGTGCCAAAAAACTGGGTCAAGTTGATCATGTCATTTTTCTATTAGACCTGCACAAAGGTGCACCGTTTCAGGTCAATTTAAGCTCAAGTCTATTGTGCACCGTTTTTAACATATATAAGCCTGGCATGATTTGCTGCATTCAATGGAGTCGTGGTAAATTATGCTTGGGTTTAACTCACGTACATAACCATGGCGGTGGTTGATTGAGTTTCAAAGTTACCTTGTATGGATAGCTCGATCGACAAGCCTAATTTAATTGTCTTTTGATAATGACAGCAAAATTGAACATGTAGAAGGACATAGTTGATAAGGAAAGATCCAGCTATAGTGGAATTTGTACTCATGTACTGCTTGCCTCTAAAACCAAAGACCAAACACGTGTAGTGACTGGATTTAATGAACGCTTGCACTAAATTTTGTGCACAACGTCCAAATTCAAATCCAAGCCCAATCGAAATTAGATCATATCTCAACAAGTTAGAATCCAGGAAAGCGCACCTCTGAACAGGGAGAAAGGTTAATTTTAAATCCTTTAGAAAATTTTAAACCATTGGAACAGTAGTAGAATACCAAGGAGCATTAGCGAATAAAATTGTTTGGGTCCGTGTGGCCAACTGCTCAGACAAGTAAGGTGGGTACAGCAAAATGGTCATAATAACCAAGAAGCAGCAGATGCGGTAAGACTCCTACTCGCTTTATAGCCAGATTTAACCCACACTCAGAAAGGACAATAAGACGTATGATAGTTACTGCTGTGTAGCTGATCTCTACACATTGAACTTGCTGAAGAGAAAAGAAAATAAATTCCTTCTTCTCATGGATGTAGACATACGGACTGAACCACATTGACTCTCTCTAGCCTTTATTCCTTGTCTTTGTTCCCTTCTCATTTTCACGTTATGGACCTATGGTATCAAAGTTCCTTCTTGAACCTCACATGGCTGACTCAAGCTCTGCATCATCACATCAAACCAAAATTTCCTATCCATCGACTCAACATTATCAAGTTCAATTCCATCAAGTTGACACATTCAAACAATCATTTATGGCCGTTTGATTCAAAGCCAGAACTTGCAATTATTTATTGATGACAACAGCAACGCCTCTGCACAAAATATAACCACCAAAACTAGTGAATGAGACCTGCGTGACCAGAACTCTATCCAATGAGGTAGTAAAATTTGTTCTGTTGGATCATCTGGCTCCACACTTAAATAGAGCTTTCTCGACTCTCAGGAACAAGAGTGCTTTCTTTAGTAAAAACTTTTAAAGAAAGGATCTCAGAAACTTGCGCAATATATAGGCAATTTCAAGAATATTTGTGATCATCTGGCTGTTAGGAACAATACACAAAACACTCCGCTCACACTCTCAAGAGGAGGTTAGAAGCAACAAGGAAGAAGACAATGATTTACGTGGTTCAGAGCAATAATCTCTTACGTCCACGGTCGCACAGATCTCTTGTATTCTCTCTCTCAGATGAACACACAGAACAACACTCACAAGCGGCGGCCCTCCTCTCAACATAAGGATTAGGGCAAAAACCCGCATTTGTATAAAAGACATATATGCCCTTACATATGGAAAATTTTTCCGTCGGGGGCTACCGCCCCCGAACCCCCGAGCAAAAGACATATATGTCGTTGGATCCGCGACATTGGCACATGAGTGTCCAGTATGGATCAAGTTTCATACACCAACAATCTCCCACTTTGAATTTGATCCATCCAAATGCTAGTACATCATATACTCAACCTGTGCGACATCTCCTCATCAATCAACCTTGAAGACCAACTGAGGTTAAGCATAACCTCAATTTCTCAGCAGTCACTGGCTTTGTCAACATATCTGCTAGATTCTCTGTTCCACGAATCTTTTCAAGAGATAGTGTCTTCTCTTCCAACAAATCTCTAATGAAATGATACTTCAATTCAATATGCTTTGTTCTAGCATGAAACACTTGATTCTTGGCTAAATGAATTGTACTTTGACTGTCACAAGAGAGAACACTCTTATCTTCCTTTACATGCAATTCTTTTAGAATAGTCTTCAGTCAAATCATCTCTTTGCTGGCTTCTGTAACTGCAATATATTCTGCTTCTGTAGTAGATAATGCAACAACCTTTTGAAGCTGTGAAACCCAACTGGCACAGGTTCCTCCTAGGATGTAAATGTACCTTGTAGTACTTCTCCTACTGTCAAGATCACCACCCAAATCTTTATCCACAAAGCCATGCAAAAGTAATTCATTTTTCTTAAAACAAAGGCTCATACCTGAAGTTCCCTTTAAATATCGCAATATCCACTTCACAGCCTCCCAATGTTTCTTTCCAGGCTCAGCCATGTATCTGCTCACTGCTCCCACTGCTTGTGCTATGTCTGGTCTGGTGCACAACATAGCATACATCAAGCTACCCACTGCTGAAGCATATGGAATCCTTGACATTTCTTCATGTTCTTCATCTGTCTTAGGTGACAAATCTTTGGACAACTTGAAATGACTAGCAAGGGGTGTACTAACAGGTTTAGCATCTTGCATCTTAAACCTGCACAAGATCTTCTCAATATAATTTTGTTGAGACAAATTTAAAGTACCTGTCTTCATGTCTCTACTGATTCTCATCCCGAGGATTTGTTTCGCAGGGCCTAAATCTTTCATTTCAAACTCCTTTGATAGTTGCTCTTTCAAAGAATTGATCTCTTGCAAATTTGAGCCTACAATAAGCATATCATCCACATATAATAGTAAAATGATATAACAACTATCAAAATTTTTGAAGTAACAACAGTGATCCATATCACACTTCTTAAATGCATTTCTTCCCATGAAGTTATCAAACTTTTTGTACCACTGTCTCGGTGCCTGCTTCAAACCATAGAGACTCTTCTCTAACTTGCATACAAGATTTTCTTTTCCCATTTCCTGAAAACCTTTAGGTTGCACCATATAAATATCTTCCTCCAAATCCCCATGAAGGAATGCAGTTTTCACATCTAGTTGCTCCAAATATAAATTTTCAGCTGCAACTAAACTTAATACCAATCTTATAGTAGTTAGTTTTACAACAGGAGAGAAAATTTCAGTATAATCTATACCTTCTTTCTGTTGAAAACCTTTCACTACTAACCTTGGCTTGTATCGTTTTCTTCCATCTGCTTCTTCTTTAATTCTGTATACCCATTTGTTTTGCAATGCCTTCTTCTCACTAGGAAGCTCAGTTAATTTTCATGTTTTGTTAGCATGTAGAGAGTCCATCTCTTCTTTCATAGCTAACTTCCACTTAACAAAATCTGTAACCTGCATTGTTTCATCAAAACACTCGGGTTCTCCAGCATCAGTTAACAACAAGTAATGTAAGTAGGGAGAATACCTTTGATTTGGTTTTGGCCTTCTATTAGATCTTCTCAATGGAGGTCGGGATGTGTTTGGCTCTTGTTCATCTTGTTTCCAATTTGAGTCTTGATTGCAACATCATCTTCAGAGACATCTTGAAGTTCTACAATGTCTTCACTTGTGTCATGATGTTCATTCTTCTCAGACATAAAACTATCTCTGTCCTTGTACAGACACATCTCATTGAACACAACATCATTATGTCTAATAATTTTATTTGCTTTTTCATCCCAAAAACGATACCCAAACTCGTCATTTCCATAACCAATGAAATAGCATTTCCTAGACTTAGGATCTAATTTATCCTTTTTATCCGAGTCTATATGTACGTAAGAGACACAACCAAAAACTCTTAAGTGTGCAAGATTTACCTCCTTGTCAGTCCAGGCTTCTTCAGGTATCCCATAGTCCAAAGGAACAGAAGGCCCACGATTTATCAAGTATGCAGCTGTATTGATTGCATCAGCCCAAAACATCTTTGGCAAGCCTGAGTGTCAGTCTCATGCTCCTTGCTCTTTCACAAAGGGTTCTGTTCATTCTTTCAGCAACACCATTTTGTCGTGGCTTTTTAGGGATCGTCCTTTGTGTTTGAATCCCATGATCTGCACAAAAATCTTTAAACTCTTTGCTGTCATACTCACCTCCATTATCTGACCGCAGACATTTAATCTTCTTTCCGGTCTGATTTTCTACTTCAGCTTTCCACCTTTTGAAAATAGTAAACACGTCAGATTTATGTTTGAGAAAGTAGACTCATACCTTTCTGGTACAATCATTAATGAATGTTACATAGTATAGAGATCCTCCAAGAGAACGAACTGGGGCTGGTCCTCAAACATCTGTATGCACTAACTCTAGCTTTTCCTTCTTTGGAAGCCGTCCAACTTTGAAGAAGGTGACCATTTTCTGTTTTCCGAAGACACAGTCTTCACATAGCCCAATGTCTACAGATTTCAACTCATGCAACTTGTTATTCGTTGCCATGATCTTCATTCCCTTCTCACTCATATGCCCAAGCCTGCAATGCCACAACAATGATTTATTCTCACATTTCGCCACAGCCACTGTGTCTTTCACATCTGCAGTCATGTACAAAGTGCCAAGTTTGTGACCTCGTGCTATAACCATAGCACCTTTGGTTATCTTTCAAGATCCGCCAACAAAGGTAGTAACATAGCCTTCGTCATCTAACTGCCCAACCGAAATGAGATTCCTCTTCAGCCCTGGGACATGTCTGACATCTTTTAACTTCCACACATGTCCATTCTGCATTTTAATGTGAACCTCACCTTTCCCTACAATATCCAAAGGTTTATCATCTGCAAGATATACTCTGCCAAATTTTCCTGATACTTTCATTAGAATACGTTGAATGAAAAGATGCACCAGAGTCTAAAATCCAAGACTCTATAGAGCTGTGTACACTCAAAGCAAGTGCATCAGCTATATCTTCTGTTGCTGCATTTGCTGAATCATCCTCACGATTTGGGTTCTTCTTCTTCAACAACATACAATCTCTTTTTCGATGCCCTGGCTTACCACAGTTCCAACAGCCATCACTTCGAGGTTTTGACTGACTCCTTCCCTTAGATTTGGACCTTCCACGCTCTTGATAGCGTTGATTAGTTATGCCCCTGTTTTGAACATTTAGGGCAGAACCGAGAGGTTCTCCTGCCTCTTTTCTACGAATGTCCTCACTAAGTATTAAATCTCGAACACCACTAAACTTCAATTTAGTTGACCCCGATGAACTACTCACGGCGGTCACAGTGACACTCCAACTCTCCGAAAGGAATGACAATAAAATTAGGGCTTGAACCTCATCATCAAATTTAATATCCACAGAACATAGTTGAGAAGTAATAACATTGAACTCATTTATGTGATCCGTAACAGAGGCACCTTCAGCCATTTTCAAATTAAATAATCGACGCATCAGATATACCTTATTCGAAGCAGGGGGTTTTTCATACATATCTGTTAGCGTCTGCATCAGACTTGCTGTCGTCTTCTCGTTAACAATGTTGAAGGCGACATTTCTGGTCAGCGTCAACCGGATGACTCCAAGGGCTTGTCTATCCAGCAACTGCCAATCTGCATCAGCCATTGTCGCGGGCTTCACTCCCATGAGCGGTACATGCAGTTTCTTCTGATACAAGTAGTCCTCGATCTGCATCTTCCAGAATCTGAAGTCTTTACAACTTCTCGATTCTGACTTTTCCTTCTTCTAGCGCCATTGTTCCTATCACGAACGAACCGAGCTCTGATACCAGTTGTTAGAAACAATACACAAAACACTCCGCTCACACTCTCAAGAGGATGTTAGAAGCAACAAGGAAGAAGACAATGATTTACGTGGTTCGGAGCAATAATCTCCTACGTCCACGGTCGCACAGATCTCTTGTATTCTCTCTCTCAGATGAACACACAGAACAACACTCACAAGAGGTGGCCCTCCTCTCAACATAAGGATTAGGGCGAAAACCTGCATTTGTACAAAAGACATATATGCCCTTATATATGGGAAAATTTTCCATCGGGGGCTATTGCCCCCCAACCCCCGAGCAAAAAACATATATGCCATTGGATCCGCGACATTGGCACATGAGTGTCCAGTATGGATCAAGTTCCATACACCAACACTGGCTCCCAATGAAAAGCCGGCTGGTTTTAGAAATATGGTCTTCTTTCCACCTAATCCATCTCACATGCAGGTTGTAGCCCTTAAGTAGACTCATGTTCAAATTGCTTCAAGAAAATGAGATATTCTCTAGTGGAGAACCAAATTCTCACATTATTTTTTATGATCAATGTCGAAATAACGAGCAGAGCAAATACAACACTTGAAGAGGCAGTCAGTCATTCTAACCAGCTTTCATCTAGTGGTCATGGTTTTGGACCCCATGGTAAAAAATATACTCGATAGAACCAACAATCAAATCAACAAAATGCCAATACTTAATAGGCAAGGAAAAAGTTATTTGTCAGATTTGCACAAAACCTAGTCAAAACCTAGTCATACTGCTTTAAAATGCTATCACATATTCAATCAAGCTTTTCAATCCAATCATTCCCTTCAGGAATTAGCAGCCATGAAACTGTCTGGCAACCACAACGAGGACAATGCTTGGTTCCTGGACACCAGTGTGATTTTCTACGTTATCAATGACCCAAGTATTCATTCACATGTCTTTCCTTGTAAAAGGTCTGAATGTATAACAGTACATTACATCTCCATGAGATGCTTGTTGTTGCTAACATAGGAAAAAGTTACTACCTATTGGTCAACTTACATAAGACCAGAGTTTTATACTTGAATTTTACGAAGAAAAGCTTATTATAAGGGACATGAGTAGTAAGAAAGTGATTTCCAAGTGGAAGAGGAATAGTAATTTGCACAAGCTTCCAACAAAACAACTAGTAGCCTTTTTCTCCATTATGAAATATCCAGTCAATTCTAAGGTTTGGCACCAGCGGCTTGGTCATCCACATTCCAACATAGTTTCTTTCTTACAAAAACATGGTCATATCAATCTCTTTGAAGTCCAACAGTAGTATCTGCATGTGTCCCAGATGTGCTGTGGCAAAAACTTAAAGCATGCCTTTTTTTTTTTATTTCACCGAACACTTATGATGGGTCTTTTATAAAAGTGCATTGTGATCAATCACATTGCTTATGATGACGTAACCTTCACCTGAAATTTCAGTTCAAGGATTTCTTCACTATGCTTTGCTAGTTGATGTTCAATCACATTCATTTGGATTTATCTAATTAAAAGAAAGGCAGATTCTTTTATTGTTTCTGTGAATTCTACAAGTTGGTAAAAAACCAGTTCAACCACACGATCATGATTTCCCAAAATGATGGTCCAGGTGAGTAAATTAGTACTAGACATCAAACATTTTTTAGGGGACCTGAGATCCAACAATTCAGTAGCACTATGTAAACTAAGCAACATCGAACAACATTACTCATGCATGAGAAGGAGATGAATGCCATAATACGCACCCATTCCAAGGATTAAATGAACATTTGTTTCTTGGTGTTCCATGGAACAGTAAGCAAACATCCTCTAAAGGTATTCACAGTCCTGTGGGAGAAAAACATATGACAGACCCAAGTAATAATATATGGATCAGACAAAGTACAATAATATTGCTTAAACTATGAAACTAAAAGAACAATTATAGACCTTAATTAAGCTTGACTTGAAGTTGGCGCTGCTCGTTACCAAATAGTTACTGAAAGTTTTATCTAATCACGTACAACTTTTAAAGAGAGTGATAAAATCAAACTTGAGCACCTGTTTTTTGTTATTCCACAAAAATTTGAGCACTTTTCGCAAAGTTCTCAAAAGTCAAGTTCCAAAATTTATAGAATCTGGTGCAGACTGCAAACGTGTGATCCAGATCCTCTTGACACCGCCAGCAGTAATGCTTAATCTGATTGCACGCTCTTTGTGCATGCATGGTCATGGAATGTTGAAAGTACCCCACTAACATTCCACACTGATTTCAATATACATTTTTCTAAAAAGAAAAGAAAAGGAACATATATAAGTAAAAAATAAGAAAAACTTTAAAATTACTTACACCATAAACAAATCTTTGAAACGACAGCTGTCAAGACTATATATATATATATATATATATATATATATATATATATATATGATTTGTGGATTTCTTTATTTGGGTTTGGATGGATAAATCCTTTCACTTTTCAAAACATACTGCTTCATGCATTTTATCTAGTGGTGTGCTTAATCATTTCATCCAATGCTATGCATCAATGGCCATGGTTAGATGGAACTCAGATGCCTAGAGGATTTCAGCTCCTTTTACACACACACACACACACATTCATAGAGTAACTTGCAATTTTTTATTGATGGCAACAGCGAAGCTCCTCCATCAAATATAACAAAAAAAACTAGTGTAGCCAGAACTCTGTCCAAGGAGGTAGTAAAATTTGTTCTGTTGGACTTGAAACAATACTTCAAGTATGATCCACACTTAAAGAAAGTTTTCTCGATTCTCAAAAACAAATAATGCTTTCTTTTGCAAAAACTTTTAAAGAAAGGATCTCAGAAACTTACACAATATATAGGTAATTTTAAGAATATCTGTGATGATCTGGCTCCCAATGAAAAGCCAGCTGCTTTTAGAAATATGGTTTTCGTTCCCCTTAATGGCCTTAGTTCTTACAAGCAGGTTGTAGCCCTTAAGTATAGTCATGTTCCAATTACTTCAAGATAATGAGATAGTCTCTAGTAGAGAACCAAATTCTCACATAGCCTTTTATGGTCAACATCCAAACAACGAGCAAAGCAAATGCAACAATAGAAGAGGCAGTTAGTCATTCTAACCGGTTTTTGTCTCGTGGTCATGGTTTTGGACCCCATGGTCAAAATATATTCGATAGAACCAACAACCAAATCAACAAAATAACAATACTTCATAGGCAAGGAAAAACTTATCCATCAGATTTGCTCAAAACCTAGTCACACTGCTATAAAATGCTATCACATATTCAATCATGCTTTTCAATCCAATGATTCCCTTCAGGCATTAGCAGCCATGAAACTATCTGACAACCACAACCAGGACAATGCTTGGTTCCTGGACACCCATGCGAGTTTTTACGTTACCAATGACCCAAGTATTCTTTCACATGCCTTTCCTTGTAAAAGGTCTGAATGTATAACGGTAGGTGATGGTGGCATGTTGGTGAGACTAGTCTCCATGTTGATAACGGTACGCTACATCTCCATGAGGTGCTTGTCGTTGCTAACATTAGGAAAAATTTACTATCTATTGGTCAACTTACATAAGACCAGAATTTTTATACTTGAATTTTATGAACAAAAGCTTATTATAAGGGACATGAGTAGTAAGTAAGTGATTACCAAGTGGAAGAGGAACAATAATTTGTTCGAGCTCCCAACAAAACAACTAGTAGCCTTTTTCTCCATTAGGAAATATCCAGTAAATTCTGACGTTTGGCACCAGCGGCTTGGTTGTCCACATTCCAACATAGTTTCTTTCTTACAAAAACATGGCCATATCATGGTTTTGAAGTCCAACAGTTGTGTCTGCATGTGTCCCGTATGTGCTATGGCAAAGTCTTGCAGCAATCCTTTTTTTGTTTCACCTAACGCTTACTATGAATATTTTATAAAAGTGCATTGTGACCTTTGGGGTCCTTCACCTGAAATTCCAGTTCAAGTATTTCTTCACTATGCTTTGCTAGTTGATGTTCGTTCACACTTCTTTTGGATATGTTTAATTAAAAGAAAGGCGGATTTCTTTGATTGTTTCTGTGAATTCTACAAGCTGGTGAAAAACCAGTTCAATCACACCATCTTGATTTCCCAATCTGATGGTGGAAGGGAGTTTATTAGTACTAGACATCAAACATTCTTTAAGGGACATGAGATCCAACATATCATGTCTTGCCCTAAAACATCCGAACAAAATCGACGACACTGTATTTACCGTTGAGCACCGTTTGTCTACGATGTTCCACGCTAATATGCTTCTAAAATACTGGGTGGATTTTAAACAGATTAACATCAACAACCTTATCCAAGGAGACACCTTATAAAAAAATATTTTACCAAGATTTTGGTTATTCATATCTAAGAATTTTTTGGAGTCAGGTGTTACTACATTTACAAAACTATGCAAAAGATAAATTTGATTATAGATTCATGCAATGCGCTTCTTTAGGGTACAACGAATCACATAAAAGCTATGGATGTCTCCATGGTCCAACATGACACATGTACATATTGTCAAAACATTATTTTTTATTAATGTTGTCTTCCTTTTAAAGCTCTAGGAAGCACTACTGCTGCTCAGACATTAAGCAACAATTCTTTTCTAGTTGGATGAACCTAAGACATCAAGAATATCAAGAACAAGGCACCCCAGAGTAAGGCTGGTTGTCGAGCCGGGTACCCAAGCTTAATTGGGACTGGGTGCCCAAGCCCGACGTCTTATCAGGCCTGGCCGGACCGATGCCCAGTTTTACACTAGATACCATAACTGGCTCTATTGACTCACGCATGTGCACCTCACATGAGGACGCTATTAGTGATCATGCAAACTCTAGAAAATAGTGTAGAACATGGAGAACGAAACCAATAAGTGATCAAACAACATGAACCGAATTCCAATAACCAAGGCAAAAATGACAATTCCATCAAAGGACATGATCAAAGAGATACCAGTCTACATCCTATAGTGAGGCTGCCAAGGCTTAGATTGCCAAGTTGAATCCTCAATACTTTTTAGCCGAAGTTAAAGTACCTTATGAACCATAATAAGCAAGCTTTAAAACATCCATCTTGGTTTAATGCCATGAAAGAAGAGAATGCTGCATTACATGAAACACAAACATGGATATTGGTTTTAGAGAATCAAATATGCATGTTATTTCGTGCAAATGAGTTTTTAAGACTAAACTCAAAAAAGATGGGAGTTTGGATCGCCTAAAAGTACACTTGGTGGCCTGAGGATTCACTCGTATCGTGCATCATCGTCCTAGAGACCTTCTCACCAATGATCAAACCAGAGACGATTTGGGTTGTGTTCAGCATTGCACAAAAAAATGAACAATTCAGTAGCTCGATATAAATGTCACATTCTCACATGGCAAGCTTGACGAGCCTGTACTTATGGAGTAGCCACCTGGTTTTCATGATTCCACCAAACCACATCATGTTTGAAAATTACAATGTGCACTATATGGCCTTCGGCAATCTTCTTGGGCTTGGTTCAATATGTTCACTTTCTATATTCTAGCCATGAGATTCTTTTCTATTGTTGCTGACTTGTCTATCTTCATATGTCATCACCAGGAAGGGACTATTTTCTACTCTTATATGATGATGATATTATTATGACCATAAGCAACAAGTCAATGCTTACAAGATTATCCACCAAAACTTAGCTTAGATCAAATGAAAGACTTAGGGAGACTCCATTTTATTGGAATTTAAGTTTCAGATAATGGTGGCATATTTCTTGATCAAGTTAGATATGCACAATAGACTTTGGATACAGGGCTGGAATGGTTGCTAATCGACCCCTTGCCATACCTATGGTTGGACGATTGAAACCAACAATGCCATTCCCACCTTTTTCAAACATTAAATTCTTCGAAGGCATCATAGGCAGCCTTCAATATTTAACATTTACAAGGGCTTAATTATCATATAGGGTTAATTATATTTGTCATTACGTGCATAAACTAACACAAAACCATTTCCAACTTGTCAAGAGAATTCTATAATACATTAAAGGCACTCTGCATTTTGAACCTAGGCTGTCCCGATTCAGTTGTGAATTTAAAAGTTAGCTTCTGACTGTGAATGTAAAAATTGGTTTCTGATATGGTATAAACTTCTCTTGATAATTTTGCATTCGAAATCTGATGAACATATTTTGTATTATAAATCTGATGAACAAATGAACATCTAACAAAAAGTGGGGAACATACCTTGCTGAGAAAAACTCTATAACCTCAACAGTTTTGTCAATGGTTTCTTGAGATCCAAATTCAATGGTTCCATCTCTAGACCAACTGTGGTCCTCTCCATTTTGAGAGTAAGGTGGTGCATGGAGATCCAATATGACCTTGAGACCATACTTCCTGAATTGAGCAATGTCACATTGTTATATTCTGGAACAACTTTGTCCTTTTTTAATTTCCTAGCTGAAGCTGGCATTAAAAATATATAACAATATTCATAAAGTATATAATTTTAGTTGTTGGATCTTACTCTGCCCAAGAGAACGCCCTGTCCAATACATCCAAGGATCCTGCAACAAAAGGGCGAGGCGTAGGGTTCATGGCAGTCCACCACCCAACTGGAATCCTCACCGAGTTCAAGCCATTTTTTGGACCTAATACTAATACCATTTCCAATCAGATCTATATGCCTTTTCAGATGCCGATTGGACTGGCTGCTCTCCAATTCGGTGGCCAACCAGTGGTTTTGCATTTATCTTCGAGCTAATTGCATCTATTAGAGAACAAAAGACAACATACTGTTGCTCAATCTAGTTCAGAGGCTGAGTACGTCTTTAGCATCCACAACCGATCGAAGTTGTTTGGATAAAGGGACCTTGATATTTATATGGCTCATGCTCCATCCATTTTCTTGGGCCTCTCCAATTCGGTGGCCAACCAGTGGTTTTGCATTTATCTTCAAGCTAATTGCATCTATTAGAGAACAAAAGACAACATACTGTTGCTCAATCTAGTTCAGAGGCTGAGTACGTCTTTAGCATCCACAACCGACCGAAGTTGTTTGGATAAAGGGACCTTGACATTTATATGGCTCATGCTCCATTCATTTTCTAGACATGACCATTATCTCATGTTACATGGTCAAACAAAACATGTGGAAATCGACTGTCACTTCATTCGGGGGAAAGTGGCCCAGGAGCAACTTATTACTCAGTTCGTATAATCAGCGTGCCAAGTCATAAATATTCTTATAAAGCCAGCTATGATTTGCTAGGTTTTGGATTTCCACTCCTCAAATTTAAGGACTTCTCTTAATGCTCTTTTTTAAATAACGTAAGCCAGCTATGATTTGCTGCTTTCAAGTAGGCTAGTTGCCTTGTACTAGAATATTGATTTTATCCCATATAATGGAGTCGTGGTCATTTAAGCTTAGGTTTTTTACTCATGTATATACCACCATGGTGGTGGTTGGTTGAGTATTAATGTTACCTTGTATGCATAGCTCCATTGTTAAACATAATTTAAGTGTCTTCCTATAATGAGAGTAAAATTAAACACGTAGAAGGACAAAGTGAGTTCATTTGCATACAATCTATGTCACATGGATGTTTCTAAACGGCTGTCACACCTGTGTTATACCCATGTTGATGTTATTGCTTGTGCTTTAACTCGAAAAAACCTGTCACAAATGTGTACATGTTAAAATATATCTTCATCACATTCTTACGTTTAGCATTTCTCTTAATCACCTGATTAGGGATACCAATGAGAGTTTTCTTACGTTGTTCTCCATTTCATGTGGGGTTGATTTTCTTCCATACCTAATGGTGGGAAAAATATATTTCTTTGTAATAGGTGAAATGATTATTGTTTTTTGCTCAGGTATAAAAATATTTGGAACCATGTTTTCAAAAAAAAATCTAAAAATAATAACCCTCTTCAATGAGGCATGAGAGACTTAGCTTTGGTCTCTGCATGGCATTCCTTTGTTCGTAGCTTGTAGACCCGCCCTCCAGTTGTCTTTTCTTCCTTTATTGTCTTCCCCCCACCTGCCATTTTCTTGGGGTCGTGTTTGGAGGCTGTGGCTTATATTCTCTTGGTAGTTGATTTGGGAGGAGCACAACAACAAAGTTTTTAGGAGCACCTCCTCATCACCGAATTATGTAGCACACATTGTGCACGGTGATGTCCACTTTGCTATTTGACTACGGCACCATTCTTTGCTTCTTCCTGTGTAACTCTATCGCTCCATCTATCTAATCTCTTCCAACCCCTCTTATTCCGCTTTGTTGAGTTGATGTCTTGCATATTTCATTCTTCTATTTTGTTTTTGTGGGTTGTTCTTGCATCTAGGGGATTTTTGTCCTCAAATTTTATTATGCATTCTCATTTTATCGGCTCTCTCTATCTCTCTCTCTCTAAAATTTTCTTCTCTCTTTCTAAAATCTTTTTCTCTCTCTAAAATCTTCTTCTTCTCTCTCTCTCTCTTTGAGTTAATACCTCCTTTTATGAACTTTCATATATATATATATATATATATATATATATATATATATATATATATATATATATATATATATATATATATATATATATATACATATATATATATATATATATGTATATATTTCTCTCTTTTTAAATTTTTGTTCTTTAGTGAACTATGTCACAATAGTACGGGTACGGGTACGGAGGTACGGGTACGGGTACAGCATTTTTTAAAATCATGGTACGGGTACGGCGACTATTATATATGAAAAATAGTTATTATATATAATTAAATCATAATTATTATATATAATTAAACCACAAGTAACTTAAAATCATGATTTTTTTAAGTTATAATGAGACTTCTTATGTTAAAGTAAAAAAAAAAATCAAAAAAAAATAAAAAACAAGTAATTTTTTTGAATTTTTTGTGTTATAATGATGTTTGGATATGGATCCGACCCGGATCCAGATCCAGGACATACCAGAACGTACCACCGTACCGGTACCCGTACCCCCGTACCGGTACATGGTACGAAGTCACAGTGGCGTACCACTGTGACTTAGTTAGTGAATTTTACAACCTCTTTCTCTTTCTCCTCATTCCTCTTAGATTAAAATCTTTTCTTTTCTTTCTTCCATTCTTTCGAATGTTCATTTCCCAAGATTTAAGATTTGAAATTTTCCTTTATCAACTTTGCCTAGACTAAAACTCAAGTAATGACTTGATATTGAAATCATACTTAGTGGTCTAAAACATCATTTCATTTTCATTTTTTTCCTCTTGATGAGAATATCTAAGATAAGTGTGTCAATAAATCAAGATGTATATGATATCCTTAGATGAATGGTATGGTAGGAATGAATAATTTGCTTTCAATCATAAAGAGTCAATGCGTTCATGCATTGACATTCACTTGTACAAGATGAGATGGAACTCTAGTTAGGTAGTAATCAAATTAGAGGAAAATCTTAAACCCACTTAAATTCTTAAGAGAACATTAAATCGACTTCAAAAAGTGATCTTTAGAATACCCATATTATCTTCCAAAGGTTTTCAAATGATATTTGTAAAGATTTCTTAAATCAAAATCCCTCAAATAAAAATTTATACTCTCGAATGATTCTTCAAAACTTTCTCAAAAATTGGGAACATCAAATCTTTAACAATTTTTTTGAACACCTTGTATTTAGAATGAGAAAACTGTTTAAGTGAAAATAAAATGCATAAAAAATAAGCATAGTCCGTGGATTGGTAATCCCAGTAAAGGCGATGGGAATGATCAATTCTCGTATTGACGGACGAGTCCCTTTCTCTCACATTTTAAAAATAAAATTTCACATTTCTGAGGAACTCCAAAAATCAGAGTAAATTTTGGGGATGCAAACAAGGGATCAGCACCATCTCTCCCTTATCTCCATCATTAATGTTAGTATTCAGTATGTTTCCCATACACATTATATAGCAACTAAACCAACACAATAAGGGCATGAATGCTTGCTTCCCTGGTTGGGGATTTAAAATTGGTACTACATGAAATCTACTGTTTAAACAAGTAATGAATATCAACACTAAGCAGCAGCATGCATGGATCTGAGGTCCTTGCTGCCACTTTAAAACTAGGAATTTGAGGGGCAATGCAGTGGCAGAATCAGAAAAATTGGCTGGAGGGACACCCATTTAAAAGTACTCATATATGGAGGGGCACCTATATGTATATTAAAATAAATCTTTAAAGATGCCTATATAAAAATAAAAAACATTTAAGAAGCTGCCTACACAAGAATACACGTGGTTGTGCCATTGGTCCAATGGAGGTGGATTGAGGAGGGGTCCAATGGAGGGCTCCACCCTTGATGCCATGGACCCCTCGTCGCTTTTCTGTCATTGTCTCGTGAATGGCAAGGACCATGACAATGGCTTTTCAAATTTTTATCTTTTTTTATATAATTTTGATTATAAGGGCAGTGTAATATTTTAATAGTCCATTTTAATGTTCTTTGTAAGGTGACGGCTGTTTGAGAGTTGGCTTGGAAGGTTGAGTGTCGATCTGATGATGGTCAAAAGCTGTACGACCATTTGTTAATGGCTCATTTTTAGGCAGTTTTTTTTATTTTTTTCAAGTAATTCCTTTTTTAATGTTTGTGAACTGTCTTCAGCGTAAAGCCCACCTATGACAATACCCTTATGTCTCCAAGGTTCTGACTTATTTCATGCCTTGGAATAAGAACCTTTCAGCTATGTTAGTATCCATTAATTGAGTTCAAAAGTCAAGACATAACTAAGTAGGTCTTGGATTTCCACTTCTCAAACTTAACAACTTCTCGTTATTCACTTTTTTTAACAACATATATAAGCCTGGGTGATTTTCTGCTTTCAAGGATGCTAGTTGCCTTGCACCAGCTTATTGATTTTATCCCATTCAATGGTGTTGTGGTAATTTAAGCTTGGGTTGTTGCTCAAGTATATACCACCATGGTGGTAGTTGATTGAGACTTAGTGTTACATTGTATGCATATCTCCATTGATAAGCATAATTTAATTTCCTTTTGATAATGAGAGCAAAATTAAACAAGTGGAAGGACATAGTCGTGTTCATTTGCCTACAAATTTATGTTGAAGCTGGAGCTGGAGCTAGTACTGATGCTAGTGCTTCTTTGACATAGCATGTTCGATGTGGTCAGCTGAATTGGGACAAAGCTGATCATTTAAAATGTGCACCAAACTAAACTAGCACCAGTAGAAAAGGTTTATATGTAAATACAAATAAAAAAAGACTATTAAATATTTAAATAACTATATAATATTCACTCACCCACACCACTTTTTTTTCAAGCATTGTCGTATCCGTACTTGGATTAGCATCCGTGCCAGTACCTGCATCCTATGCCCATGTGATATAGCTACAAATTTAGTTTAATTGGCTTTATCATGTCAATCCATGATCATGTTAAAATTTCATTCTGAATTGAAACATATGATAACCACATAAGAAAGATACCAAATCATATGATCACCACAATTCACTGACTTGTCCATAGAAACAACATGGGGACTACGTAAACAAGTGAAGGGGAGCACTAAGTTTAACATACACAAGGGTTGGCATATAAGTACTCCTAATCTAAATAATACAATTCTTCTATGAAGGATCTCATGTCACTGTCAAACAGAGAAACAAAGGCATCAACATCTCCAATGCCAGTGAAGGAAGGCACAAGATGCAACAACCCTTCTACTCTTTCGTACGAAGGTACAAAGAGGCAAGGGGGGTTTGCACCAAAGTTCATGTCATAGAAGGGGATTCTCAACCAGGAGGACACTTCCAAGTCAGGGCTCAACACCACGTCTCCCCCATATGCACTCTGCACCAGCCCTTCCATCTTTTCCTTTGAGCTTGAGAAGTCGATGAATGACCTGAAGTAGTCGTCATCGACTCGAACCACTGCATCATGTATGAGCCTAGCTGCATGCCCCACTGGCTTGGACAAGAGGCCTTTCACCTTAGAGCAAGGCCAAGCCCACAGCACCACATTTCCCAAGTAGCTCATGGGCACAGTAGGATTCCTCATTCTAAATCGACCGTTCACTGGAATCCTTACTGTTGTAGTTAACTCCTCTTCTAGTTTCCTGACACGGGTGATCTTTCTCCAAAGGTGGGCAGTAAGGCACTCAAACGTAGTGTAAGGCTTATCACAAGGATTGTCACTAGAGGCCTTGGACTTGAGTTTGGCTAAAAATTCAGAAGAGAAGTGTGCCCTTTCCATCACAATAGTGTGTTGTTGCTCTGGGTGTTTGGCCGTTCGGTGATGGGCTGTATACTCAATCTCACTGTGTACAAACTGAAAGTGAGGAGGGTTGCGAGGGATGAAGATGGATCGGTCATGCAGTGGGAGTGGTAAAACAGGGATGCCATTGCGTACAGTTTGGCCCCATGCTATGAAGAAACGGCTGAGAGACTGCGCATCCAAGACTGCATGGTGGATGGTGCAGCCCACCACCATGGAACGACATGCAAACCTGGTGAGCTGCACCTGAAACAACTCCTCCTCTATTCCTGTAATGTCTGGGTGCAAGTCAAGGTAGTACAAAGATGGCTTGTCCATCAAGCTGCCAAGAGGAGAGTCGGAGGTAGCTTCGACAAAGCGAATGCCCTCGTCATTGAGAAGGATACACTGGCGGCCACTGTCATCGAAAATGAGGCGGCCAGCGAACTCTCTGTACTCGGCAAGAAGCCGGCGGAGCCCTTGTTCAATGACTTCATTTGATGGGTTGGGAGGTCTGTAGGCAAACAAGAATCCAACATGGATTTGATATGTGACGGTATCAAAGGGGCTCAGAGGGATGAAGGCATCAGTAGGAGGGAGGGTTGGGGTATGATAGGTTGGCTTGAGCAGCCTTGAGATGCCTCTATTGATCTCCATTTTTCGTTGTTTCTTTTCCTTGTGCTTCTTATGCTGCCTCCGACCTAGTGATGGCAGGGAGGAAGATGTGTTATAAACTATGTGAATGGGCCCTTGTATCAGTCCACCTAATAAATGTAAATGGAGAGTGAGTTGTGTGAGCTGCTTGGTGCACGCAAGACATATAAGTCAAAAAAAAAAAAAGTGGGGTTTTCTAGTTAGCCTTTTTAATTTTTTTCGTTGGTTTTCTTTTTTATTTCTCCAAAAAGTTCTTTATTTTCTATTAACTTGAGGCATTTTGATTATTAAGCATATTGCCACACAAAAAAATTGTGCACCAGACAGTGCATGTAACCAGATTCAATGTGAATGAGTGTATGTAGGATCTAATATCCCAGAGCATCATGTCTTAAATAATGATCATGACCTATCATATATGCATGACATATTAGTGGTGATGCCTATTGTCTGCTGTTTAGAGCAGGGAATGTACAATGAGCAAGCTGAGCTCAAGGTCAACTCGAGTTACATATTGTTCAGCTCGTGCACAACTCTAAACTCACTCGAGCTTTATGAGGCAAGTTTGATCTCATACCTTTAACTATATATATATATATATATATATATATATATATATATATATATATATATATATATAGTTAAAATGGAAGCTGCAAAAAGGATTTTAAAGTTCATAAAAATATTACCAAAACATGCCACTAATGATTAAGAAATAGGAAAGGCACATTTCGAGTCAATTTAAAGAAGTCGAGCTCCTGTATCTCGACCCGAGTTAACTTATTGTACATCCTTATTTAAAGCTGAAGTTACATTGTACATCCTTATTTAAAGCTGATCATATGTCGAGGAGGGCATACAGTTTGTGTGAGCTCAATATATGTCAGCCAGTACAACACACTCCTATGACATTAACGGCAGCTAACAGTCACCATTTAGAAGAACTGATATACATACAAAGAGGTAGGTGAATAGAAATCTTGGAAATTCCAGGTCATGGAAAGAGAACCTCAGCTAACAGTCCATCTTGCACCCGTCATCTCTTTTCATTATCCCATACGACCCATATGCCAAGGGGCCAGATTTCGTTCGTGGGTATCCTTTTGCTCTATGGTGCGGTATCTTGTGGGCTTCGACTCTACAACTGGACTTTCATGCATCTATTTTCAATTCCGGGAAGCGCAATGATGGACTTGACGGTACCCAAGGGTACCATGCTTCCTTTGAGCAGTGTGAATGTTGCATTTGACCAGGAATTGATCGGACCGGCTTTGTTCTCCGGGTTGGTATTGGCTGGGCAAAGGAAGGTGAGACATGAGACAGTTGAAGATCTATGGTGTGGGATGTGTGTGAAAGTGGTAATGCGATCACCTAGGGTATGGTATCAAGAGTGGTACATACAAAAGACGTGGCGATGGTGAAACTGAGCAGGAGATCCAGATGAAGCGTACCATGGAAGGTACCAGCCTCATAGAGATGGCAGTTCTATTCTTCCAATCAGTGAAGTTGCCACAGTCCTCAGTCACCACAGAAGAATGCTTTGTGGAGATGGCAAAACTGGTGAGCGAGGAGCTCGGATGCGCTGACCCAAGCTTTGCTCAAGCCCCGGATGCCATGGAGGAGTGGGTGCGGGTGTGAAGGTTTATGCATACCAAACTGTGAAGTTGGGTACGATTTGGTACCGACTCTTTTGATTAATATAGTTGCTAAGATGATAATGGTGCATATAGTTTGAGGAGCTTTACATGTATTGCAATTGCATGGATCGGATCAGACATTTGGTCTTGCCATTCAATTCAAGAATGTAACAAGTCTTTTTTGGTGTTTCTGTTAGGGATTTAAAGGAGTCGGGCTTGGATCTGATCCAGGAATTGTTAATTCCAACCAAATGGCATTATACATACTTGGGTTTGGACCCAGATTAAGAGCTTGATGCACTTTTTTCATGTTAAATTTATTTCCAATTTTGCAATGTCATTGTGTTCAGATTTTATTCAGTTTCACATTTGATTCAGATATAAACCCAAATTTTAATGAAATCTGTATGCCAAACCCTTCAACTTGCAATGAATCTTATTTTCTTTTGCAAACCGGAAGTTGTGAATTTAAAGTTAGAGTTGAATCAGATTTGGATAGAGTCTGGATTCAAATTCAAATAGAGTATACTTTTCTTCATTTAAATTTGAACTCAAATATGTGAATATCCGATAAATTGGAAGTTCAATTCATTGACATCCAAAGTAAATTGTCAACTACATGTGATAACTGGTCAATGTCACGAGATCCAAAAATAGAGTATGCTTCCCCTGTTCCTGGCATCTCAAGAACAAAATGAACAAAGACGACTTTGGGACAGGCTGTGTTTGCATCGATCTGTGGAACAAATATGTCTGCTGTTTGATTAATTTCCCATCTGCGGAATGTGCATTTTTCCTGGACTGTGAATCAAACATCCTCTTGGCACTAATTGAACAAGGTATTCTCTTATCATTGTGCCTTGTGACGAAAGGACAGTTTTACGTGCTCAACAATATGACACCCAAATAAGTGTGAGTAGCATTTGGTGGCGTCAAGGAGTTGGACAGGACCTTACCATGGAACAGTTTATTCCTAGTTTGGAATGCTGTGAAGTGGATTCCACCTCAAATTGACAGACTTGTTGAAGGAGGAAGCCTCATAAAAAATGGATGGCCATTGCGATGAAGCCTTCAATAGGCAGAAGAGTGCACTTGTTGAGGAACCAGTACTCCGGATCCCTAATTACCAAGTCATTCAAGGTCAAAAGAGACGCTTCAGACAACCCTTAGTGGACAGATACTAGAGATTGATCACCCCATTGCCTACGAGCGGTGAAAACTAAGCAACATCGAACAACATTACTCAGTGCATGAGATGGAGATGAATGCCGTAATACGCACCCATTCCAAGGATTAAATGGACGCTTGTTTCTTGGTAGAACAAACTTAAAAGAAGCTTAGAATTGTAACGAATGTAAACGAAAAGAGGTAGTCAGTAATAATGCAGTAGTTACTGCTATATAGCTGATCTCTACACATTGAACTTGCTGAAGAGATAAGAAAATAAATCCCTTCTTCTCATCGATGTAGACATAAAGGCTGAACCAAATTAACTCTCTCTAGCCTTTATTCCTTGTCTTCGTTCCCTTCCCATTTTCACTTTATGGTATCAGAGTTCCTTCTTGAACCTCGCATGACTGACTCAAGCTCTGCATCATCACATCAAACCAAATTTCATCATGTTTATGTCTATCATGTTGACACATTCAAACAATCTTTTATGGTGGTTTGATTGAAAGCCAGGACTTGCAATTATTTATTGATGGCAGCAGCAATGCTCCTCTGCCAAATATAACCACCAAAACTAGTCAATGAGACAATCCAAAGTATGTTGCTTGTTGGAAATTAGATTGTCTCCTTCGAGGTTGGTTGACCAGAACTCTATCCGATGAGGTAGTAAGATTTGTTCTGTTGGACTTGAAACAATACGTCAAGTATGGTCCACACTTAAAAAGAGCTTTCTCGGCTCTCAAGAACAAGTGCTTTCTTTTGCAAAAACTTTTAAAGAAAGGATCTCAAAAACTTGCACAATATATAGAAAATTTTAAAACACTTGTGATGAGCTGGCTGCCAATGGAAAGCTAGTCGGTTTTAGAAATATGGTCTTCTTTCCTCTTAATGGCCTTGGTCATAGTTACGAGGCCTTAAGTAAAGTCATGTTCAAATTGCTTCAAGAAAATGAGATAGTCTCTAGCGGATAATCAAATTCTCACATTGCCTTCTATGGTCAACGTCGAAACAACGAGCAAAGCAAATACTGCAGCATTCTAACCAGTTTTCATCTCGTGGTCATGGTTTTGAGCACCATGGTTAAAAATATGCTCGATAGAACCAACAATTAAATCGACAAAAGGCCAATACTTCACAGGCAAGGAGAAAGTTATTTGTCAGATTTGCTCAAAACCTAGTCACACTGCTATAAAATGCTAATCACATATTCAGTCAAGCTTTTCAAACCAATCATTCCCTTCAGGCATTAGCAGCCATGAAACTATCTAACAACCACAACCAGGACAATGCTTGGTTCCTGGACACCAGTGTGAGTTTCTACGTTACCAATGACTCAAGTATTCTTTCACATGCCTTTCCTTATAAAAGGTCTGAACGTATAACGATAGGTGATGGTAGTAAGCTAAATATATTACATGTTGGTGAGACTAGTCTTCATGTTGATAAAAGTACACTACATCTCCGTGAGGTGCTTGCTGTTGCTAACATTAGAAAAAAATTACTATCAATTGGTAAACTTACATAAGACCAGAATTTTATACTTGAATTTTATGAAGAAAAGCTTATTATAAGGGACATGAGTAGTAAGCAAGTGATTACCAAATGGAAGAGGAACAGTAATTTTTACGAGCTCCCAACAAAACAACTAGTAGCCTTTTTCTCCATTAGGAAATATCCAGTCTATTCTGAGGTTTGGCACCAGTGGCTTGGCCATCCACATTCCAACATAGTTTCTTTATTACAAAAACATGGTCGTATAATGGTTTTGAAGTCCAACAGTAGTGTCCGTATGTGTCCCGGATGAGCTGTGGCAAAGTCTTGCAGCATGCTTTTCTTTTTGTTTCACCTAACGCTTATGATGAATCTTTTATAAAAGTGCATTGTGACCTTTGGGGTCCTTCACCTGAAATTTCAGTTCAAGAATTTCTTCACTATGCTTTCTTAGTTGATGTTCATTCACTCTTCATTTGGATATATCCAATTAAGAGAGGCAGATTTTCTTTGATTGTTTCTGTGAATTCTACAAGTTGGTAAAAAACCAGTTCAATCACACCATCATGATTATCCAATCCAATGGCAGAGGGTGTTTTATTAGCACTAGACATCAAACATTCTTTAGGGGACATGAGATCCAACAAACCATGTCTTGCCCTAAAACCCCGAACAAAATCGACGGTACTGTATTTACCATCGAGATCGGTTTGTCTACGATGTTCCAAGCTAATATGCCTCTAAAATAGTGGGTCGAGGCTTTTAAACTGATGTTTGGATTTTAAACAGATTAACATCAACAACCTTATCCATGGAGACACCATACAAAAAAAAATTATTTTTATCAAGACCTTGTTTATTCATATCTAAGAATTTTTTGGAATCAGGTGTTACTACATTTAAATGACTATGCAAAAGATAAATTTGGTTATAGATTCATGCTATGGGCTCTCTTAGGGTACAACGAATCACCCAAAAGCTATTGATGTCTCCATGGTCCATCATGACACATGTACATATTGTCAAAACATTATTTTTGATGAATGTTGTTTTCCTTTCAAGGCTCTAGGCTGCTCGGACATTAAGCAACAGTTCTTTTTCTGGTTGGATGAACCCCAGACATCAAGAATATCAGGAACAAGGCACACTAGATACCATAAGTATCTCTATTGATTCGCACATACTCACTGCACACGAGGATGCTGTTACTGATAATGTAAACTCTAGAAACTAGTGCGGAACATGGAGAACAGAACCAACAAGTGATCAAGCAATATGAACCAAATTCCAATAACCAAGGTGAAAATGACAAATCTATCAAAGGACATGAGCAAAGGGACACCAATCTACATCCTATGGTGAGGCTGCCAAGGCTTAGATTGCCAAACTGAATCCTCAATACTTTTTAGCGGAAGTTGAAGTACCTTATGAACCATCATAATAAGCAAGCTTTAAAGCATCCATCTTGGTTTAATGCCTGAAAGAAGAGATTTCTGCATTACATGAAACACAAACATGGATATTGGTTTTTAGAGAATCAGATATGCATGTTATTTCATGCAAACGAGTTTTTAAGTCTAAACTCAAAGCAGATGGGAGTTTGGATCGCCTAAAAGTACCCTTGGTGGCCCGTGGATTCACTGAAGTATCGGGCATAGTCTTCCAAGAGACCTTCTCACCAATGATCAAACCAGCTTGGGTTGTGCTCAGTGTTGCACCGAACAAAAAATGAACAATTCAGTAGCTCGATATAAATGTCACATTCTCACATGGCAAGCTTGAAGCGCCTGTACATATGGAGTCGACAAGCTTTTCGGGCTTGGCTCAATATGTTCACTTTCTATATTCTAGCCATGAGATTCTTTTGCAGTGTCGCTGACTTGATATGTCATCACCAGCAAGGGACTAATTTTCTACTCTTATATGATGATGATATTATTATTACCATAAGCATCCACTTTAAATTGTAATGTTGTAACCAATGTAAAAGGAAAGAGGTAGCTGGTAATAATGGAATAGCAACCACTAGAAAAGAAAATAAATCCTTTCTTCTCATGGACGTAGGCACAAAGGCTCAACCACATTAACTCTCTCTACCCTTTATTCCTTGTCTTCGTTCCCTTGTCGTTTTCACTTGACAAGCAATGACGTGAAAATTGGTGAAGAATCATGAAAAAAAACATCTTTTAACAACCATAGATGCTGTTGTCCTAATTTTGAGTGAAAATCAACTGAAAGTCGGTCAAATTTCCAGCTGAAAATCCACAAGAAAAGCTCTCCTTAAGTCCTGAATCTATCCTAGTTATGTTTAGAAGATGAAAATAACAAAAAAGAAACAAAGAAGGAAAAGCTGATTGAAAATTATCAAAACCAATTAAAAATAAAAAATAACAGCCGACGAACATTCCACAATTTTAGGCAATAACGTGATCAAAATCCAGTTGATTCCTGTAAACAAATCCATCAGGACCATTCCTATAACTCCCAAAACTGTCATAAGACCAATCTCAGACACGGTAAACACAAAAAAAATAAAATAGCAACAGATTTTTTTTTTTAATGACATTTTCATCACATCGTACCTTATTTAATAGTGCAACTTCATGTTTTCATTACATTTAAAGTGTTTTTGTAACTTTAGCATGTGGTCAACGGGTCTAGCATCTGGCCACCATGAGGCATTTTAGTACTTGATAGGCATTCTGTGTATAGTTTGAGGCATTTTCATAATTTTTAAGATGCTTCTCTATAGTGTCATGTCCTAGCAATGTCCCCTTTTAGTGTTTTAAGTGATTTTTCTCATCGAGTTAGACCGATTTGTCATTCACTTTACTTTTGGTTGATTTTTTTTTTCATTGTAATTTACAATTTAGTGTTTTTTCTAGAGTCATGCTAAGTATAGTGTTGGTTGGCTTTTTCTTGTCTTAGAAATGAGGTTGCTCTATTCATGTTCTTGCTATTTTGCTTTTGTTATTATTAACTTGTTTTCTTTCTTCTTCGTTTGCTTGCAGGAAATCCACTGTAGCTGCTGCAAAAAAAAATTCAATTTTTCAAAAAAAAATTCCAATCCATCAAACAGTGGACTAAAAATGTAACCGTTAAACTCATTTTCAGAATTTTTATTCTGGAAATTTTTTTCCACCTTCGGGGGTGGAAAAAAATTTCTGGAAACGAATTTCTGCCCGTTAGGGCTTCTCTGTGAGCGTCAGCCTTCTCTGAAAGGGTTGATTCTTGACAGCATTGGAGAAGGACCACTTCCACAGCGCGCGAGCAGGAAGAAAACAGACACAGAATGGGAGAGAAGAAAAACAGGGAGAGAGAGAGAGAGAGAGAAGACAGAGGAAGAGTACAAGGAAAAAAAATTGAAACCCTCCATTTGGTCGAGGGTTTCTTCAATCAAAGTTTGAAACCTTCGATTGTGGACGAGGGTAAGAAAAAAAATCCCCCGCTGAGGGTTCTGAATGATATAAAAGAACGCTCGACGAAGGTTCTGAAAAAAATCAGAACCCTCGTCGAGAGTTCTGAAAAAATTCAGAACCCTTGACGAGGGTTCTAAAAAAACCCTCGACGAGGGTTGAATTCTGAAAAAAACCCACAACCCTTGGTTACTTGCACTATAGTTAGTTGGGATTCTCTCTGTGAGCCTTATAATGGGGGTTTGGGTTTAATGAGACTTATCCACCCCCAGATCATATGGTTAGTTGTCAATATTTTGATGAAAAATGCACCTTAGATTCAAGGTTTGAAGAACAAAAGCCTGTGGAATTATAAATATGTTGTGTCAAATTCGTGGTTTTGGAAGTGAATAATGTGGGGCTGGAAAGAAGTAGGGTATGCAGTAAGATGGAAGATTTGTAATGGGAGGAGGCAGGAGCGAAGAAATTTCTTAATGATTCAGTGGTTGAATTTTTCGGTAAATTTGGTCATGAGGTTTCATTGGTGATTGGGTCGTCTTGGATTAGTCATCGGTAAATTTAGATTCAAGGCACAAGTTGGATTCCAAGTCGGATACTGAATCCAACTAAGCTGAGATCCAATTGGGTTGGATTTCAAGTCTGGTGTTCGACCAAATTTGAGGTCGATTAAGTAATTTAAATTGACGTTGGCAGCTATCAAATTGGACAAGATAAATTTAGATCGAGCAAATTTGGAGCACTGGATCCTTGAGCATGCCCCAGGGCGTCAGGTGCTGCCATGACCATTCCTACCTCGACGAAGGTTAGGCAGGTAGTAAACTTTCCACATTTCTATACTCTACACAAGGTTCTATATAAAAGCACGGATCCTTGGTTACTTGCACTATCAATATGATAAAATTTTGGCACCTGACTGGACTGAAAAAAAATATTGATAATTGTTGTTTGAACCTGATTAACTTTGTGAAGAGTTTAAGCGAAATCCTCATCTATTCTGCGCCTATACCATAAGACTTATTCCCGTTCTTGCAGTGGGAGATGTGGATATGAAGAGATGTTAAACCATCAAAATTCACTATGCTGAGCGATGAGGCTTGCCTTTCCAAACCTTGCCCTTTCAAATGTCATCAAATTAAGAAATTTGTTAGTTATCAAACTAAGAAACAAGTTTCAAGGAAATTTGTTTCTCAGTCATCACACACACAGCAAAATGAAAATGGGAAAGATCTTTCCCATTCCTTTATTCCAGGTTTCCAATCCATCAAACGGCCCCTTAGGTATACTTAGGGTTTTTGTTCCTCATCGCCTGAATGAGTTAAAGTTGAAGATTTAATTCTCAGTTTGGTAGAACTTCCCCTGAAGCAAGACTTAGGATTTATTTTCTTATTTCATTTTGTTTTCTTTTTATAGGTAGGCATCATATCTTTGACATTTGTTATTTGTGAAACAATAAAAGCACAATTTATTAAGAGAAAGATTTGGGGAAATATCGGCTTGTCCAATGTGTGTGATTGGGATACACTGTTCATTCCCAACAATAACTGTATCGGAACCAAAATAAGGAAAAATGTTTTTAAGTTTACATGTATCCCCTGTCATATGTGTTGTAGCTCCAATATCAACCAGCCAGCCGGAATCTTGCGAGTCATTAATAGTGAGTGTTGCGAGTGCTTGAGTAGCATCTCCCACTTGGAAGGAATGATTAAATCGGTTGTAACACTTCATGGCAGAATGATTCTTCTTGTTACAAATTTGACATATGACACCTTTGGATGAATTTGAAGAGGTTGTTGTCACATCAAATTTTGGCGATTTAGGTGGATTGGTGTTGTAGCCAGTTTGAGAAGGGTTTGAATTATAACCTCCTCCATGAGAGGGATTAAAGTTGTATCCTCCTCCATGTCCCGCTCTGTTGTGTGGTCCTCGCCCTCGTGAGAGATGGTAAGTACCCTGGGATCTATTTTGACCTTCATGTTGAACATAGAAGGCAACTTGGGGCGACGTATCGGAATTGAGAAATTTGTTTCTCACTTCCAAACTTTGCAGCAAGGAGACCAATTCTTTGTAAGAAGGAACTAGTGGCTTGAGCATGGCCATTACGAAAGGCTCGTAGCCTTTACCCAGTCCTTGGAGAAGCCAGAAGGCTTTTTTTCTTTGCCTCCAACAGATTTTCCTATGGCACCCAAGTCATCACATATGGCTTTGAACTTGGCGACATAGACTTCAAGGGCGTCGTTATCCTTTTTACATGTCGTAAGCATATGAGTAAGATGGAAACCCCTTTCTTGGGATTTCTGAGCAAAAGCATCAATGAGAGTGGACCAAATCTTTTGAGAAGAGTTGAGTCCAACGACGAAACCAAGAACGCTTTCAGATAACGTACCAGTGACCCATCCTTTGACGAGATGGTCAGATCGACGCCATGATTCAAACTTAAGATTGGAGATGAGTTTTTGCGGATCAGCAAGATCAATGATGCTATTTGGTGGAGCAGGGGTCGAGCCTGTCAAGAAACCTTCCATGTCTTGACTTTCAATGAGGGCTAGAATTTGCGTCTTCCATAGAAGAAAATTGTTATGTGTCAATTTCAAGGAGACGAAATTTGACACGTTCAAATTCAGTAGATATGGGTAGAAGAGATTGTTTGATGATGCTGCTGAAGATGAAGCCATGAACACTGATGGCTCTGATATGAAGGCACGGGTTGCTGGAAAAGGAAAACTGCAAACAGCGTTACCTCACAGCAGCAAACCGCAGCAGGAGAGGCAATCGAGAAACCAATGATTGTAGTCGTTTCCAAGCACAAAATCTGTCGAGCTTGGTACTGATTGAAGCAAAATAAAATAGTGATTCTTCAGGAGTAATTTCACAGACAGAAATCACCTATGAGGATGACGCCAGTTGCTGTAAACAAGGGGCGGAAATACAACCGCTGCCTTGTTTTTCCTGTTTTACAAACAAAAGTGTTATAAAAGAGAAGCGCTACTTCCTCGATGCTTCAAAAAATCTGTAAAACCACTGAAATAGTCTGTAGAGATTTAGAAATCATATGAAAATGCTGCTCGATACCTATAGTGGTCGATTTTGTTTGCAACAGGAAAAAAAATAACACTCTGTTCTTCCTCTATTCTACCACTATTTCAGTAATAGAAAACCTGGCTCTGATACCATAAAGAAGGTTAGAACAATTTCCTTTAATAAAATGGGTGTTGCTAAATGGCTGCCACACCCGTGCTATACCCATGTTGATGCTGGAACTGGTGCTAGTACTGGCGCTAGTGCTTCTCTGACAAAGCACCCATGTTGATGCTGGAGGTGGTGCTAATATTGATGCTAGTGCTTCTCTGACAAAGCACGTTCGATGCGGTTAGTTGAACTAGCGCAAAGTTGGTCATACTTTAGCCAAATGACTTAGTACTAGCATAGATTCTAATGTAGGCAAATAAGGGTAGGGTTCATCAACTTGTTCTTGGACACTCATTGATATTCCACAAGTTACCACTCATGGTACTAACGAGGGGGCTTTCCCACCCAAGGTGTGGTCTAGTTGTAAGGCTAAGCCTTGTGCTACCGCGTAAGACCAAGCCCGGCAACATGATGACCGAGATAAATAGGTATTAAAAGTTTTTTAAAATGTGAAAAATCTTGCAAAATCATTTATCTCTAATGCAATGCTGCCTAAGATGATGATTAAAATAAATAGAAGAACACGCATTGTCTTCAAACAAATCTTAGATTGAGGAGGGTTGTATTTTATCCTAGATCTATGTGAACATGATTAAACCTCCTCAATTAGTCTTATATGCAAGAGAGGAAACATAATAATCAAGCAATGTAATGAAATGCCATGGGGTCAAGGCCAAAGTAGGGAACATGCTTTATCATCGGCAATATAGAAGATGTTCAAGTGAGTGAAAAATGCATCAATGTTGACCATAGTCAAACGATGACGGGTCCCATCATGGTTGTCATCTGTTCGCATCCCAAAATTTCACTGGTTTTGAAATGCTTCAGAAAAATGAGGCTTTGTTTTGAAATAGGGAAGAAATGGACTTGTCCGTCGATACGAGGATCAACCATTCCCAGCGCCTTTACCAAGGGTAATCAATCTAAGGGCTATGTTTATCATTGATGCATTTCATTTTAACTTAAACATCTTTTTTATTCTATATGCGGTGTAGAAAAACTATTGAAAGTTTGATGTTTCAAACTTTTGAAAAGACTCTTGAAGAGTTGCTTGAGAATGTGAAATATTTTGGGGAAAACTAAAATTGGAAAATATCATTTGGAAAGCTTGAGAAATCATTTTAAAGTCATTTTAGTGTTCTCTTAAGACTTTAAGTAGCTTTGAGATTTTCCTCTAATTTGGCTACCACCTAGTTAGAACTTCATCTCATCTTGCTTAAGTTCTTCGGAGTGATGCTTGTGATCATAAGTGATATTGAGTGAAGGTGAAGACATTGCTACATTCATCCTATATGATTGGAAAAATGTAAAACATTCCTACCACAACATTTATCTAAAGTCATTCCTACCACAACATATATCTAAGATTTTTGTTTTTATAATTATTGTATATAAGAAAGAAAAGTTTTTGAAAGAGGATTGAGATTGCAGACCATCAATCATGATTATAATATTGAGTCATTACTTGGTTTGTGGTATTAATGAAGTTGTTAAATAAAAAGATCATGAGAGGAAAATGTCAAAAAGAATACAAGAGATAAAACACTCTTATGAAAAGAAAGAGAGAGAGATAGAGAAAGACATGTGTATACATGTAATGCACATATATGAAAGCTTAAGAGAGAAAGAGGTATTGATTTAAAGAAAAAGATAGGGTTTAGAAGAAAAGAAAAATATACATATGTATATATGGATATGTATAAAAAAAATTGTAAGGAAGGATATTTTTCTTGAAAAGATAAATAAATTATTCGAAAGAGAGAAAATAGAGCACATGTACATACATATTCATGCACATATGAAAATTGGTAAAATGAAAAATGAAAGCATAGAGAGAGAAATACGGGGGATCATCATGTGCGTATAGATGTATATAACATGTATATACATACATGCCTTCACAATATTAGAAATCAAGGAATAACTTAAAATTACCAACTTCAAGTTTAATGTGGGCTGGAGGGGAGCTTGGACACATGCAAGAGTCTAAGCTAAGTCTCTAAGGCCATATTAGAAAGTTTCTTTTGAAAATGTTTTGGAAAATATAGTTTATATAAACATAGAATGTTATTATTTAGTTTGTTTCAAGGGATATATTTCTTCCACGGTTGGGTATGAAAGAAAAACAAGCAAAATAACAAGGCACTCACTAAGGTTATTAATGAGGTGATTAGGAAGAAAACTTGTGCAAAATGATATGCAAATGCATAATAACATGTACATTTTCGTGAGGGTTTTCCTCGGGTACGTATGTTCACTTCTACTACATTAACACCATGGTTTGAAAATGATTATATATATATATATATATATATATATATATATATATATATATATATATATATATATATATATATATATATATATAACAGTTTGCCCCGTTCAATCCCCCAGAAAAAATTTATCAATCCTCTCGAGAAAAAATCTTGGTCCTACCCCTGGAAACAAGAAAGCCCTTAGAAAGGAAAGCTCTCCAGCTCTTGTTTTAGACACTACTATAACATGGCTCGATGGATTTGTTGACAGGATACTTATGTAGCTGGCTTATATATTCCGAATTATGGCACCCGAATATTTGTTCAATTTTTCAAGTCGTTAAAAGCGAACGGATTACACTGCGATAAACATACATGAAAATGGAAAGAAACATGCTGAAGACCATGACAATGGAGATCGACCATGTCATGTGAAGGGCACAACACGTATCCAGCAATGTTATGTGAAGTGCATGCTATTTGACCAACAATGTCATGTGAAAGGATTGACGCTTGTTGATCATCATAAGACTAATGTGAGAGAATGGAAAAAGTAGTAGAATAAGATTAAAGGAAACTCAAAATTGCAACCAATGTAAAAGAGAAGAGGTAGCTGGTAATAATGGAATAGCAAGCACTATAAATATCCGATATCTATATATTGAACCTGCTGAAGAGAAAAGAAAATAAACCCTTTCTTCTCATGGATTTAGGCACAAAGACTGAACCACATTAACTCTCTCTAGCCTTTTTTCCTTGTCTTTGTTCCCTTGTCTTTTTCACTTGACAAGCAATGACATGAAAATAGGTGAAGAATCATGAAAAAAACATCTGCAACAACCACAGATTCTGCTGTCCTAATTTTGAGTGAAAATCAACTGAAATCCGGTCAAATTTGCAGCTGAAAATCCACAAGAAAAGCTTTCTCTAAATCCTGAATCTATCCTAGTTATGTTTAGAAGATGAAAATAACAAAAAAAGAAAAAGAAAAACTGATTGAACGATGGACATTCCACAATTTTAGGCAAAAACGTGACCAAAATCCAGTTGATTTCCATCTAGACCATTCCTATAACTCCCAAAACTATCCTAAGACCAATCTCAGACACGAGAAACACAAAAAAAAAAAAAAAAAAATAGCAACAGATTTTTTTTTAGTGATATTTTCATCACATCGTACCATATTTAATTGTGCTACTTCATGTTTTCATTACATTTAAAGTGTTTTTGCAACTTTATCATGTGGTCAACTGGTCTAGGTTGCCAAAGTTGGTCGGAATCTGGCCACCATGAGGCATTTTAGTATTTTTATAGGCATTCCGTAAATAGTTTGAGGCATTTTCATAATTTTTAAGATGCTTCACTATAGTGTCATGTCCTAGCAGTGTCTTAGGTGTGCCCCTATCATGTCTCTTACGTGTCATATCTATAAATTCCCCTTTTAGTGTTCTAACATATCATCCATCACATTTAATTTACAATTAGTGTTTTTTCTAGAGTTATGCTAAGTATAGTGTTGGTTTGCCTTTTCTTGGTTTAGAAATAAGGTTGCACTATTCAGGGGCGGAGCCAGAATTTGTTGTAAGGGCGGGCTAAATGGGGATTGGGTTTTGTGGGTTGGATTTGGGTAAGGTCAAACTGAACTTACATTTAAAAAATACATAGAGGTAAAAAAAAATCAATTTTTATGTTATTTACTTGTGGCTCCGCCCCCCCCCCCCCCCCCCCCCCCCCCCCCCCCCCCCCCCCCCCCCCGCGCCCCTGGCTCTATTCATGTTCTTGCTATATTTACTTGTGTTATTTTGTTCCCAGCGCTTGAATGAGTTAAAGTTGAAAATTTAATTCTTCATTTGGTAGAACTTCTCTTGAAGCAAGACTTAGGATTTATTTTCGTATTTTATTTTGTTTTCTTTTTATAGGCAGGCATCATATCTTTGACATTTGTTGTTGGTGAAACAATAAAAGCACAACTTCTTTGTTTAGTTTTCTTCTCAGCAATATGCTCCTTCCATTCGACCCGACACTCAGTACTTGTGATTCCGGTCAAATTATTATTTAGTAATTGGTTTCGTTTCATATAATTATAAACAAGAAACATCAAATTTAAAAATGAAATCCATTGAGTTTAAAAACATATATGCAAAGCATCATGGATCTTCCTTTTTCAGCATGATGGTGCTACCATGTTGTATTATCGAAATTCAATTGCTCAAGGTGATATGTAGAAATCTAATGTAGTCCGTCCCAAATTTCTTTTATCATGCCTTGGAATGAGAGCCTTAGTGTCCATTCGTTAAGTTCAAAAGTCAAGACATGACTAAGTAGCTTTTGGATTTCCACTCCTCAAATTTAAGGACTTCCCTTTATGCACTTCTTTTTAATAACGTAAGCCAACCATGATTTGCTGCTTTCAAGGAAGCTAGTTGTGTTGTACTAGCATATTGATTTTATCCCATATAATGGAGTCGTGGTCATTTAAGCTTGGGTTTTTTACTCATGTATATACCACCATGGCGGTGGTTGGCTGAGTATTAATGTCACCTTGTATGTATAACTTCATTGTTAAACATAATTTAAGTGCCTTCCTATAATGAGAGTAAAATTAAACATGTAGAAGGACATAATGGCGTTCATTTGCATACAATCTATGTCACAATACCCATGCTCATGTTGGTGCTGGTGCTTCTTTGACAGAGCACATCTGGTATGTAGTTGAATCGAGCCAAAACTGAATATTTTAAATATGCACCTAAACTAGCTCTAATAGAAAAACTTTATATGTAAGTATAGATAAATAAGACTGATAAACTGTTAAATAACTATAAAACAAACTATATATATATATATATCTTCACTGCACCAGGCATGAACTTTTTTTTTGAAGAACTGCTGTATCCGCACCAGCATCGGCACCCATACCAGCACATACACCCTACTCCATGTGATATAACTTCAAATCTAAGATTCATTTGCTTTATCATGTTCTCACAAGAAAAATACCACATCATATTATCACCTTGGTACACTAACATTGTCCATAGGAAACAAAAAACGGATCACATAAATAGGTGATGGTGGTCTTACAACATAGTTGTAAGAAGGGGAAAGTAAAACGGAAAGAGTGAATGGGTGCATGATGTTTTAAAACATACAGTAGGTTTGGCATCTTAATCTAAAGAATACAGCCCATCTATGAAGGATCCCATATTCTTCTCAAAGAGATTAACAAAGACGCCAACATCTCCAGTAGCAGATAAGGAAGGCACAATGCGCAACAACCCTGCAAGTCGCATATACAAAGGAAGGAAGAAGTAAGGGGGTCCGCACCAAAGAATCTGAGCACCGCCTCTCCCTTAGATTCACATGTACTCAACAGCCCTTCCATCTTTTCTGAGAAATCGATGGATGACTTGAAGTAGTCATCATCGACTCTAGAAATCGCATCATGTATAAGCCAAGCTGCATGCCCCACCCGCTTGGTCCAGAGGTCTTTCACCTTAGACCGAGGCCAAGCCCATACCACCACATTGCCAAAGTACCTCATGGGAACAGCAGGATTTCTCAGTCTAAAACGGCCATTTACTGGAATCCTTACTTTGGTAGTCACCTCCCCTTCCAAATTTCTTGCAGAGGTGATCTTCCTCCATAGGTAGGCAGTAAGACACTCAAAGGTGGTGTAAGGCTTATTACAAGGGTCATCACTAGAGGCCTTGGACTTGAGTTTTGCCAAAAAATCAGAAGAGAAGTGTGTCCTTTCCATCACAATAGTGTGTTGTAGCTCTGGGTGTTTTGCCTTTTGGTGATGGGCCGTATACTCAATCTCACAGTGTTCCAATTGAAAGTGAGGAGCATTAAGAGGGATGAATATGAAGCGGTTATGCAATGGGAGAAGGAATCAAGTTCTGTATGCCACCCCTGTGTATGTAACGAGCATACGCCGGATGTGGACAGCATATATAAAACAGGATTTTTCAAAAGTCAAATCTCAGTTTGGTTACAAAAGTCAAGTATATATAGCAACCAGAGAGAGACAGATATATATATATATATATATATATATATATATATATATATATATATATATATATATATATATATATATATATATATATATATTCAAGATTGTTGCTTTTACCTTTTACATTCACAAGCAACACCTGACAATTCTTTGTGAAACTAAGGTTTGCAATATCAATAGGAAGAAGAATGTTAGGACTGCCTCCGATTCATTAATCTGCTTGTAGCTAATTTGTACGTTTGGGCTTAGACTTCCACATTGTTTGGCAAGTATCAAATGTAGAGTCTTTCTCAAAATGTTAAAACTGTAGATATGACTTCTATCTTGTAGAACGTACAAGCTGTCCATTCTTTATTTTTTATCATTACTTATGGGAAACTGCTTTCAGCATAAAATTCTAAAGCTTATACCCTTACACCAACGACGTTCTGGCTTGCTTTGGGGTCTATGTATACTTAAAAAATAGTACACACTACCATGACACTGACTACAGGATTTGAACCGGAAAGGAACCCTTGACTTTGAGTAGCCTTACCATTTGGTTGCACTATGACTCATGAGACTCTCCACTCTTGAATATGAGTATTCAAATATGTAAGTAGAATTTTCTAAGAATTTAAAAAGTTAACAATGTCCAAAATTTTAAAATTTAAATGTCAAAAAATCTTGTCTATACATCTAACAATCATAGCGTCTCCCATTTTTGTGTGGCAATATCGCACCAAAATACTTGTTGCCATAGAGTGAGTCGAAACCTCACCCCTTCTTCTTGCACTCATTTCAAGGTTGTGTCCGTGTCTACTACCTAATGTGAGCATAATATATGTCATACTTGGATAGGAAAAAAAGCTTAAGGCTCCGTTTGATGCAAAGCGATTTTACTATGCATCGGGGGGAAATTGTCGTTTTGGTACGGCTTTTCACTATGAAATCAAACGCAGAGAAAATTGTGCTACCGAATCCAATGGATCAGGGTAAATTTGTTCCAGTGAGCGTTTGGTTTCATAAACTTTTTGTTTCCCTGTCTGTGAGCATCAATCCCCCTTTTTTTTCAAGTTCTCATGATTCTGTCCTATATGTTCTGAATCGCCTTTTGCTTGATAGCTTCTACAGTTACATGTATTGATCCTGTTATGGCCAATGGTGTGATCTTCTAGTTTCTATGCCTTTTTTGCATCATGTAGGAAGATCTCATTTGGCTGAGCTGGATCTCGTTTGTTATAGTTCTTCCACTAGATATCATTTTGTGGGTTGTTTGGAAGCTTCTACATTTTACCTCACATACGATTATGTCAGTGTAGTTCTGAGCCAAAGTACGTTCGGTTCCAACAACAGAAAAAAAAAATGTCAACATAACCGATGTAATCAAAAGGCCTGCCCAAGAGCAAGGCCAACAACTAGGAGCCCATGTGAATGTCAGGTGATGCATGTGGGTCATTCTTTTATTTTTCTTGCTTTTTGAACAGTACACAAAACTAAAGTACTACTTTTTCTTTGAAAGTTGTTTTAATCATGTAGTTTTCCCTCACATGTGTCTTCATTCTTATGGAAATAGTTGAACTTTTCGGATTTATCTTAGTATAAATCTTTTGAGTCGCGACTCAGAGCCAACCATTCATGCTTATACAGTAACTAGGCTTTCAATTGCTTAGTCATGTAGGGAACAACTACTTATGCTGGTATCAATAGATGTACAATGTTATTCAATAATGCCTTTTCATGCAAGTATCAATTACCATTAACCACATATGCTGGTCATTATTTGCTTGATAGCTATATGTCTCCAACTTGTTTAGATTTTTTGTTGAAAAAGTGCACAATGCACATATTATGCATTTATATGAATGTGTATGCCATAGTTACATCTCAAATGTAGGGAATAAAACTGAAGGATGGGCATCATGCACATATTCCGTGTCTATATGAATGTTTTCTTTGTTTCAATTGCTTGAGTTGTAAAGGAGGCACCCTTATTTTGATTAAGGTGACTTCACATTTGCTATGGTAGACATTTCTTATGCAGGTTCTTCATTTGTGTTCGTGTCGTTATTTTCTTATGCATGTTCTTCATTTGTTTTGGTGCTTCAACTTAAATAAACATTGCTTGACAAGAAGCTGATCAGCTCTTCTAGTTGTTGTAAACCCCATCCAAACATCTTATTGAAACAAATCACCATAGGAATGAACAGTTGCTCTACTATTTCTGCTGCTAGCCATTGGTTTTTGTTCCAATCTTTGGGTTTGCATTTACTTGATGTTTTTTCCCATACTGTAGTACCTATGGAAGGATCAAGCTCAAGAAATGATAGTCTTGTCTGGAGTGACGATCAACTAGATCATCTTATACATCTTCTAGTTGAGCAATCAAGACTCCCTGGCATGAAGTCAGGTGCTAATTTAAAGCCAAAAGCGTATAAGGTCATTGAACGACAAATGATAGATATGTTTGGCCCAGAATTCAAAGTCGAAAAAATAAAAAACAAATTGAAGAGTACGAAAGCTGATTACAATGTGTGCAGACAAATTTTGTCAACAAGTGGGTTCGGTTGGGACCCGATAAACCAGTGCGTAGATGTTGAAAATGAAGTTTGGGCGGAATACATTAAGGTAAGGCAGGGACCATTTAGTGGAAATTAAGCATCATGTCTATTACATTATACAACATATGTGACTATAATTGTAATTGCAGAAATTCCCTGATCGGCACAAGTTTAAAGGGGGGAAAAAATGGAAACATTATCAACAACTAGACGAAGTGTTTGGTCAGTCCACTACAAATGGTATTGGTAGTTTCACTTGTTCTTCATTGAGTAGATCTAATGACTTACAGACTGATCAACCACCCGAGACCCCTACAACACATAACCCTGATTTGGGTTACAATGTTCATGAAAATGTATCGTTTACACAAATGTTGAATGATGACTCTCATGTGCCATCACCATCGCATGTTCAACAAGAGTCCCAAGAAACTAGATTTGAAAGTAGGATGACTAACTCATCAAATAAAAGAGCAAGGGTAAGGGGGAATTACGAGGAGTATGGAATGATATTGCAGGAAACAGCTGATATTTTCCGTACAGTGATAAACACATCCACATACAGCTACTTGAACAAAAGTTTAGAGCTTTTGCAAGAAATGCTGGAGTTGGGAGATATAGATGTTGGCATGCACTTACAAGCCACTATGCTAATGGAGCAGCCAAACAAGCCAGTCGTCTTCCTCAAACTTCTGCTGACCCAACGTGTGCCTTGATTGCTGGCTAATGTTAATCATCCATAGTAAGTAGTGTGTGATCTCTTACATCTTCATAATTCAATGATGTGCTTGTTCTAATTTATATGCAATTGACTAGATGCTATTGATATTGCTTTATACTTGATTGCGTAACATGTTTGTTTTTATGAAGGTTAATTTCTTTCCCCTTTGCATATCAGAATGTTTTATTTGTACATTCACAGTGAATGTTGTGCTTGTTCAAATTTATATGAAATTGACTGAATGTATGTGATGGGAACTTAATACTTGATTGCCTAACATGTTCATTTTGATGGCGGTTAATTCATTTCCCCTGTCCATATTAGAATGTTTTATTTGTACATATGTCAAACATGACGAAAGTTGCTTTTCTCTATGTGCTACCTAGTGCTGAAGTCATGTTGTCAGATGAGAAGAATGAAATCTTGTCATCTTGAGAGTCATGTTTGTCGTGGCAATCATAAATTTTAGACTTCTTACTCAACCATGATGAATCGTTCACCCTTTTAGAAATGCTGGTTCGAGATTTGTTGATAATATCATCAACGGTCATCCAAAGAATTGCTTGGATTTAATGCGCATGGATCGCAACTCAATTATTACATTATGTAATATATTGAAAGAGAAAAATTTAGTAGAAGATGGTCGGGATATCAGTGTCGAAGAACAAGTTGCTATCTTTCTACTTACTGTTGGCCATAACGAGCGCAACCGTGCGAGCCAGAACACGTTCCAACACTCAGGTCAAACAATTAGTAAGTACGTCAACATCATCCTACGAGTGCTATGTCAGTTGGGTGAACAATACATTAGTCGACCAAACAATGAGACTCCATCAAAAATCCGTCTCAATCCTCGGTTCAATCCATATTTTGAGGTAAGGTAGTTCATGATCACACAATACATTGTACTCAGACAGTTCAACTAATATTTTTCATTGTACATAGGATTGTCTAGGAGCTATAGATGGCACTCACATATCAGTATGGGTACATACATCAGAACAATCGAGGTTTCGTAATAGAAAAGGAACTCTCTCACAAAATGTAATGGTTGTAGTTGGTTTCGACATGTGATTCCACTATGTTTTGGCGGGCTGGGAAGGCAGTGCGACAGATTCAAGAGTATTGTACAGTGCACTGGACAACGATGTCGATCCTCTTATCATACCTACAGGTTAGGTTGTCAATCTATTATGTTAGTAGTTTTTAGCTTACAGTTGCATTTAATGTCGAACTCATAATAACTGTACTGTGTAGGGAAATACTACCTTGGTGATGGAGGATATCCAAACATATGTGGTTTACTAACTCCATATCGAGGTCATCGATACCATCTCTCTGAATTTAATGCACCTGGGGCAAGACGTGTTACATGTGCAGAGGAACTATTTAATCATCGTCATTCAGCGTTAAGAACAACTGTGGAATGAGCTTTTGGTTTATTAAAAGGACGGTTCCCTATACTAAAAACACAAGTGTCGTATCCTTACCGTACACAAGTCGCGATTGTGTTAGCCACGTGTGTTCTACACAATTTCATTTTAGACCATAATCCTCAAGCAGAACAATTTGATGTTGAAGAAAGTGCATTTGACAATGCAAATGAGAGCACATCGTTTGTAAGCGAGGATGAAAGTACGAGACAAAGTCTTTGTCGAGGATCGAATAATGATCTACAGAGTACAATAAGATCTCAAATGTTTACGGATTTTCAGAATAGTAGGTGCGGATTAACTTATCACCCACATAAACTATTATGTTGCCATCCATAGTTAGGCAAATGTTTGTTTTGTTTATGTTCTATCGTTGGTAGTTATTGTACTCAAAATAAACGCTTTTTACGCTTTAATCTCAGTGGAAATGTGTTGTTTATGTTTATGTTTTCAGGACTGATCGAAGATGGAGCACTAACAGGAGTGTGACGTATGTTCGAAGGTCGTGCAAGGGGAAAAGTTGATTTTGTCTTTTTGTTTGTTATGGTGCAGAGGCATTGCATATGTATTTGCCTTTTTATGGAAGCTCTACACATGCACTTGTCTTTCTATTGAACATTGAAGTTGTTTATGTTTATGTTTTCAGGACTGGTTGAAGATGAAGCGCCGATATCAGTGTGACGTATGTATGAAGGTCATGCAAGGGGAAAGTTTGATTCAGTTTCAGTTTTTTTGTTTTGTTATGGTGCAAAGACACTGCATATGTATTTGCTTCTTTGAATACTCGACACATGCACTTGGCCTTGGTTGTTGGCTTTCTTTTGAACACTGAACACTGTTGGGAATATGTAAATATTTTAACACTGATGGGACTATGTATGTGGGTTGTTTAGTGTTTTATCACTGATGGGAACAATGATATGATCTTCCTTTATTCACTTTGTCCTGCTTTATATGGTCATCTTCATTCGCTCAGTCGTATCATCGTTCATTGTTGTTGAATTGTGTGGTCTTTATTCGCTATGTTTTGCTATTGTCGTTGCACTTTGTTGTGGAACTGTGTGGTATGTTTGGTAGTCTAATGACGTGTTGTTGAATTTTGCTCATTTTATGGCTTTCATATATGTTATATGTTCCTTTTAATTGAGTTGTTGCATCTACGTAATGGAGCGTGAGATGCAATTGGCCAACAATTCAGTACTTCGTATTGAATATCTCAATTTAGAATGTAAAAATTGTGATTTTGTTTTAAGCCGTGTGAATGAGTTCATCATTAGACCGGTTGGTTAATTTGAACCGAAAGGTTCAAATCGATGTCAATTAAAAAAGGGGCAAAATGTCGGCAAATCAGAATTGTTCTAATAGATTGTGTGGGTGAGTATATCCGGTCTATACATCCATACATTCATAATCATGTTGCCATATTTTTGTACATCTGGATAAATGTTTCCTTATTATCAAACTAAGAATTAAATTTCTGGAAATAAATTTCTGTACCATCAAACTCAGAAATATAGAATTGGAAATATATTTCTAAGTCATCACACACACACTAAAATTGGAATCGGAAAAATTTCTTCCATTCCATTTTTCCATTTCCTATATTTCTAGAAATATATTTCCAGAAATATATTTCCAGGCCATCAAACGGCCCCTTAGGGCTTTCTCTTTTTGTTCTTCTTTTGCTTCTCTTTCTCACAGAACAACTTGGTAGGGCCATTATGCTTCTTCACAGGTAAGACGTCAATTCTCTCCTTCGCCATCCCTCTGTCGTGTCATCTCTATTCTATCTCGCTCCCTCTCCCTCTGCACGTCGGCCACACGCCAGGAAGCAACCATCATCTATTCTGTCCATTTTTTGTGTTACCTTTGTAACTTCCCCTCCCATCATCATCCATTTTTTGCTATCTACAGGTACATCCAAGAAGGCTACCTATTCGTTAAACCAGAGGATCCCAATGTTGCTCGGCGCAAGTAAAACCCTAACCATCTGTGACTGACCTTTAGAGGAGCGTCGATTGACACTACATCAAAGGTAAACGCTAGCGCACGGTAAAATCCTAACTAACTATTCGGTCGTTTGTTGTCAATGTTGATGCCATTTGCTTCCATCGACGCTGTTTTTGTTTGTGTTCTCAAGTACTTATGGAAAGTTGTGGGTAAAAATACCTCTCTTTTTTTACAGTTGCATTTGTGAAACTCGAGAGAAATTCTTTCCTTACGCTAACAAGAACAGACATGAAAGAATAGTTTTATTTACTTAGACAACAAATGAGTTGCTTAATCATTAATGTGCTTTTCAATTTGCTATTATGTTTTTTGTCTTCCTGTACCAACACTTCTATTGACCTATAAAATATGATTGGGGATGTATTGTTAATAATGCTTCTTTTATGTATGCAAAGAAAATTCCAGTCTCCAGTGATTATGGATGCAAATGAGTTAGAGTAGAGTCAAAGTTATCTTTGTGAAAGCCTCACTTAATTGGCTCCCAATGTCCTTGCTGTGTTTCAATTTGTTGGCACAGCCATTGTTCAAAATTAACAAAAAATTGTCTCTCAGGCCAAATCTGAGTGGTTCAAGCAAGAAGGCTGGTTCCAAAGTTATATCAGGTGAAATGTGAATGTTCAAGCATGATGTGGCATCCGATACCTCATGCATATCAACAGTGATGCCTTTTATATTTATTCTTTCATTGGATGAGTTGGTCATAAAACTGGATTTCTTGGTATTGGAAATAATGTCATCTCTCTAAATAGAGTAATTTACAGAAACTACTTCCTACTTGATGTCCTTAGAAACAACCATCTAATATTTAAAATTTACAAAATTTTTGCCTAAGTTCATAAAATAGTTCACACTTCATGGACTAAAAAAATTAAAGTATATTAAGTGACCATTTTATGCTTAATAAAGATTGTAACACTAAGTAAAGTGTTTTTTACAAACTAAATGTTTTAGGCCTGGGTATTCATGACTTCATTGAGGACAAGTGTGATGGAATCAGTTATTCATGATACAAAAATCCTGCATAACCGAATCAGGGTGTTGGCTGTTTAGAGGCACTTTATCTTTGGCAGACCATCCATCCATTGTTTGATTGCCTGTATAATATTATTCTTGACTTTTTCCTGTTTGATTTTGAAGGATTCACCTGTCTAAAACATAAAAAAAAAATGCTCTTTGATTTAGCCAAAAACCACTTCATGCTGGTGCTTCATGAACTCAATTAAACACTAAGCTGCTTCCTACCAACTACAACAATAGAGGCCAGACTTCTAGTACAACCTCTTCACACACAAATCGATTAACTTGTGAATGTCCACAACTTGTTATGGATGAAAGCAAGGCAAATTCATGCCAAATTAATGTTGTTATGCTGAACACAAGTTACAAAACTAAACAAATTGGAGAGCCATTGCCTGTGATGTTGGAGCATATTTAACAAATTGATTTTATAATATTGTAATTATCATAAGGTATTTATATTCTTCCTGATAAGTTTACAACAAAAACAACTTGCTTTTGGTGTGCTTTATAGAAATAATGCCATCTATTATATTTTAACTTTATAATGTCTTGAATGTTTTAGTAAGTCTTTTAAATTTTGTTGAATGTTTCTACTAAGGAAATTTATTGAAAACTCATTTTTTCGTTAATGCAGAAGTTAGTATTGTAGTATGATTGTTTGTGTACTTATTTATTTATTCATTTATCTTAGCACTAACCTTTCAAGTTAAATAGCTATACTAATTAACAATTTTCAGTTGACATTTTAAATGCAAGTTAGTATTGTAGTGCAATTGTTCAAGCTTCAATTCATAGTAGTCAGTTTACCATAATAAATTTGGTTATTGGTCAAATTTGTTTATGCATATGTTGTCATACTGAAAATTGTAGTTGTGAAGGAATATTGTGCATATTATTACCATGAAAGATAATGGTCCATCAAGGGAGAATCTTATGTGGACTGAAGCATAAATGGACTACTTAGTCCAGCTTCTTTTGGAGCAATCACGTATTCATGGTATGAAATCGTGAAGGTTTAAAGTCAAAGGCCTACACAGTAATTGAAAAAATCATGATAGACCGCTTCGGAAGAGAATTCACTAAGGACAAAATTTAAAACTAATTGAAGTATGTGAAACCCAACTTGACAGTTATGAAGGACAAAAGTGCCCATGATATATCCTTAATGACATCATATAACTAGTCATAAGCAAAAGCAGAAAACTGAAATTAAGTCTAGCTGCAAACGAATTCTTTCTATACCTTGCTTTATGAGAATAGCTGAATAAAAAAAAAGGATGTGAAGATCTACCTCTTGTTGAGATGTATGTGTAACTGGCTTCGTATATCGACCGATCACATATTCTGAAAGTTGAACCTGTGTCATTGCTGTCTCAGCAGTAGAATTCAGTATGTTCCACATTCGCAAAACAGGGTGTTACAACAACTCAATGTGAAAGTCCATATGCTAAACTGTTTATGAATTTTGTTGTATACATCTGTGTGACATGCTGGGTCAACATAGTCAACATGCAGATCAAGATGGCAAGCATTACTTGTATGCGTGAAATAGGTAATTGATGTAAATCATTTTTTCATAAAATGGGTATTCTCTGTGTCATTTTGTTGGATTAACTAGTTATAATCTAATAGAAGATTGTTGCTTATGTATAAATCCTCAACTACATCATGAACTTGTCCTGCAGCAAGTGGATCACTAAATATGTGGCAATCAGCTCGTGAAAACTTTGAGTAAGTTTGGCCCTGTTTGATGCTATTAGGTTTTTCTATCTGTTGGTCATGCTTGTCTATTTAGTGGATGATTGATCACCATGTCAAAATTTTTTGTATTAGTAGTTATTCTCTGTGTAATATTCACGATCTGTTCATGTATTTTCTTTGTTAATCAAGAAGAACTAATTTATGTTTCTTACATTTCTGAAGTGGCGTTACACTGTTGAAAAAGCAATGGTAAAATAATTTATCTGTGCTTTTTTTCCCATGTGCACCAAACGTAGTTAATTTTTGAATGAAAAAAGCTCCAAACATGGTCTGGAGTTGAAAAAATCAAAGTTTTGCTTTGATAAATAGTAATAGCGACATCCAAGTGGTTTGTCGGTAAAAAATTTTACCAACGTCCAAGTCCATTGTCAGTATAGCTTCCACTGATAGCCTGTAAGATGCTGGAAATCCTGAATTTTGTCATGATTGTTCTATGACTCTTCGGTTAACATTAGAAAGAAGCATAATTAATTATTACCGACGCGATTGGACGTCGGTAATAGTCCATATTTACCTACGTGTATACCCACTACTCCGGTGATATCCTATACCGACGCACCGGTCAAGTGTGTCGGTGATGATTTTTACCACACACTCTTCACAAACGATGAAACCTCGGTAAAAGCATTACCGATGCAGACATTTTCTGGATGTCTATAATCAGTGGCGGAGGGAGGGGGGCCGCCTGGGCCATGGCCCTACCCCAGGCGGATGATTTTTTTTTTATATATATAAATTTAAAAATTTTATTACTTATATGTAATATTTGGATTCGGGTTCAATTTGGCCCTACCCGGATCCAACTCCAACCTCATGCCCATGGCCCGCCCTTTTTTGTTTGCCCTAGTTTTCAAAAAAGGGCAAAGAGGAGAAAACGAGAGACAAAGCGAGAGGGAAAGGGTCTGATAGGGAAAACTGAGTGAGAAAGGAAGGGAGCAGAGCAGGTCTGCAGCCTCCAGGAGAGACCAAGAGACAACAGGCGCGGGAGGAAGAGGTGGACCCATCTTCTAACTTTCTTCCATTCTTTATTACACTGGTCTTCATTTTTGTTGCTAGTGAAACATGGTGGGGCCTTTTTTTTCATATTTTAGTTTTTGTGTTTCTTTTTTCTTAACGTTTTCTGTCATTTTCCTTTTCTCTATGGGCCATCACGGCACTTTCCTGCTGATGTTAATTGTTAAGGTTCAGACTTAAGAGTTTATACTAACACTAGAAAAGATTTCTCTTATTATTTCCACTTTCAGTTCATAACTGTAGTACTGTACTGATTTGTAAAATGCAGGACTGTCTGAACTCTGAATCGAAGAGAAAATCTTCTTGTTTTTTCCAAGCAAAAGCACCGATATTTCAGGTAACTAACCTTCTCTGTCTGATCTATTAAGCAGCTCCCTGAGTTCAGATTCTTGGCTCGAATCATGTTTGCTGAGCAAAAGGTATTCTGAAAACATTACATTTAGATGCCAAGGCTTTTAAACATTTACGCTCCTCCTGGTACTATATATTGTGGAGTTACAGTACCAATTTCTTTGAAGCCCCTGTATGTTTACTATAAGTCTAGAAGTATTTATCAAGACGGATGCATGAATTTTTTCAACATTCTGTTGGGTTCATATATGCGTATGGCTGCCTTTAAACTATTCGGTTGAATTGTGGTCAAATTTTGCTGAGTTCATAAAAATCACCCGGACAGTGCCTGAATCAACTAAAAAAATGACTTTGAGACGTGCAATTTTGTACGTACTATATGTATGTTTGCACATGTAGATGCTCAGATATAAAAATATAATATTCCACTTCCATAAGCACAGCAATTGCTTATGCGTGTGAGCACACATTATAAATGCCCTGTTTTGGTCAGTTCATTTGACTACATTGCGTAATGGTTTGACAGGTTGAGTCGCAGGAGGGGAATCGGCCATATGGCCGAAAAAAGCATATGCCCTTTTTCATGTCATGTTTATGATTTCCTTCATCGATGCCAGTATTTCTGTCATGTACTCTCCTTCTTCCTTACCATGAATGACATTTCTTTCGGAAATAACTTCAATGGGAAATCAAATGGAGTATGTCTTAGGAGATGTTCTAGCCCACAGAAGAACGACATCTCATTCTCAAATAACTTCAATGGAAAATCAAATGGTGTATGTCTTAGGAGATGTTCTAGTCTCACGGTAGAAACTAACGTCTTTCTACAAGCTTGAAACCAATCCCATATCAAGAGATAATAAGCAAGTAACATCCTATTGGACTAACTGGAAAATTCTTTATATTATGCATTCTTTTTACAAATCGAGTCCCACAACCCCTACGGAAAGGAAAAGATATCGTGTCTTCTCTCTCTGAGCATGTATTATATGTCTATGCTATGTCTATGCTAAATATACCTGAGCTTCTTCATGTATTAGTTTTCTACTATATTAATGAACCCAAACATGATGTAGGTTGCCAGGTCACTTACTTGCATGATGAATTGAATTTCAGTAAGCCCAAAAAGTGATTCTTCTTATTCTTCGTCAATTTTTTCCCTTTCTTCTGACGTTGTCTTTTTCCTTTTCCCTCGTTAACTTGGATTGATTAGTTTCACTTGTAATTTATGGGCCCTAACTAGGCTGCCTAGGTGGTCCATGTAGCACTCTGCCTAGGTGGTCCATGTAGCACTCTTGAGTCTTGACTAGATTTTAATAGCATAAGACTAGCTTGCTACTATTGGGTTACCTATATCTAAGCATCTTTTTTATGTTAATGTTTATTTGAGTTATTATTTAGTTGCAATCATAAATGATATAGTTTTTATTTACATTTTATTGTGCAGGTGAATGAATCAAGATATGGAACTATTGTCAATAAAAATAAAGGCAAAAACTGATTGTGTTGTATAGAAAGAATGCAAAAATGCTTGTTTTAGGTAAGAAATATTTATTTTGGTTTTCTAGTTTGTAGATGTCTTTGTTTGCTACATTTTTTGTTGTGATATTTATATGTTCATTTTATGTTCACACCTACGTCACTGTAATATAAATAGAGCACCTTATCTGTGTAGGACAGATCGTGTTTTGTGTTAATGACACAGACAATTATTAAAATGTGTCGTAGGACAGGTCGCGCTTCACGTTCATGACGTGGGCAATTATATACGACATATGTTCACTTCTACTACACAATGGTTTGCAAATATCTAAAGTGTGTGAGTATATATATATAATGTATTACCATTCGTTGGATCGTTCGGCCCGCCCTGAGAAAAAATCCTGGCTCCGCCCCTATCTATAATCCTTAGTTTTTTTACAGTGTGCAGTACCTACCTGTCTCACTACATATCTTCATACTCGGTGGATTCTTCAAGCAAATGGAAAGGGCAGCTGCGTGCGAACTGGTGACCATCTCAGGATGAGGGACCAGCAGCATCTCTCCTTCTACCAGCCCTTCCACCACCTCAAACATGATCCGCCACATCAATGTTGTTGATATCAGTATCAATGTTGTCCCAATTTTATCGGATGTCCTACAAGAGATGGTATCAATGTGGTCAATGTCTGTATGTCCACGTTAATGTAACCACTCAACCAAAACAATAAGGGCATGAGAGTTTCTTTCCTCTCTAGGGGATCTAAAATCAGTGCTATATGAATGTTTAAATAAAAAATAGATTTCTGTAGTAACCAACAGGGTGGACCTAAAGTCCACACTGCTTCTTTAACCATGGGATTCTATCTAGAAAAAACAAATAAATTTACTTATACATTAACAAGATAAGTAGGTTTTCTTAACCTTTAATTTTTGAAATGTGATGAAAAATGAAAAAGTATGTTGTGATCTTATACCTATACCAAGTTATTTCAAATTTATGCCAACAGCATATTCATTTGTCCGATGGGCTTAAGTGATTCATTTGGAGAAAGGGATGTTAATATATCCAATTTAGATTCGATACCTGACCGCACAGTTCTAAAAAGACTGGATATGAAAAAAAAAATATCTGATTAAGAAATAGGTAGGATTCAAATTTAAGAAATGACATCAGAGTGGATTTGGATTAAGAAATGACATCTGACCGCATTCAGATATATATAAATATCTGATTGAATTTGGATAAGTATCAATTAGTTTTAAAAAAAATATCCTATACCCAATTCTCTTATATTTTGAAAATCGGTCGGATTGGGTTCAAAATTCAAATTAAGATTCACATTTGAATCTGATTTGAATTGTGAAATCGGATTTCACAATTCAGATTCATATATGTTTTTCTTTGTTTGCATTCAAATCGGAATTGGAATTCAATATGTGAATATTTGAAAAGTGGACACAGTTAAAGGATATATCCAATTCAAATGTGATCCATTGACAACCCTATTCATAGGGGTGCACCAAGAATGAGTTCAGTTTTTTATGATCCTGAAAAGTACTTTGTAAGCTTCATATATGTGGTCATACAAATTGGCTAGTATATATGGTTGTCACAGAAACAACATATTATAGTAATAGGATCAGAATTTTGGCTTATACCTTACACCAAGGTCCAAGGCTGTACCGGTTATGGTGTGAGTTCAATATGTCAGCTAGTCATGGAACCTAAACTAACAGTCCCTCATCTCGACCTGGAACCGGCCTTTCCACTACCATTGATGTTATCAATATCAGTATGTTTTGGATACGCATTACATAGCCAGTAAACCAACACAATAAGGATCTAAGGTCCATGCTACCACTTTAAAACCGAATTTGAGGTCCAATGGAAACTGTAGGAGGAGGGGTTCCACTTCAAAGCCATGGATCAGATAATTCCTCGGTTATCTCATACCACCATGGATCTCAGATCCATAGTAACTGATGGAGTCCCTACATATTATGGGTTCAAATGTTGGGGCTAAAACGTCTTTGTATATCAAAGCATTCATAAATTTAACTATGTATACTATTTCATATATATATATATAAAAAGCATCGTATCTACCCCTTACCAAACGGTTGTCGAGCCAATGGTGCTGGTTTGAACGAAAATGTGATTACTTGGTTTTCTAACTCTAAAAATGCTCTTCTAATTTTTTTTCCTTCTTAATGAGAAAATTCAATTGACGTATATTAGTCGAGATGCAATATGTATTACTGAAGATTTCGGTACGATGCCATTGTAGATGTTGATGGGTTCGTTATTGTGTTAAGACGGCCATTCAACGAATTCTTCAGCTTGTATTATATATCCAAAACAACATCGTCTTCATTTTTCAACATGGAGTTATCGTGTTGTATTTTTTGTATTCAGTTGCTCAAGTTGATATGTACAAATCTCGTGAAGTCTGTCCCAAATTTCCTTTATCATGACTTGGAATAAGAACCTTTCAGCTATGTTAGCATCCATTAATGAGTTCAAAAGTCAAGACATGACTTAGTAGGCCTAACGACTTCTCATTGTGCACTTTTTTTAACAACATATATAAGCCTGGTATGATTTGCTGCTTTCAAGGAGGCTACTGGCCTTGCACCAGCTTATTGATTTTATCGCATCCAATGGAGTCGTGGTAAATTATGCTTGGGTTTTTATTCACGTACATATCCACTAGAAAAAGTTTATATGTAAATAAAAATAAATAAGACTCCTAAATATTTAATAACTATATAATATTCACTCATCCACTCCACTTTTTTTGGAAAATTTGTCGTATCCGCACCTGCATTAGCATCTGTGCCAGTACCTACTGTACCCATGTGATGTAGCTTCAAATTTAGCTTAATTGGCTTTATCATGTCAATCCATGATCATGTTAAAATTACCTTGTGAATTGAAACATATGATAACCACACAAGAAAGATATCAAATCACATGATCACAACAATTCGCTGACGTTGTCCATAGAACAACATGGGGACTACCTAAACAAGTGAAAGTAGAAAGGATGAAAGAGAGCATTATGTTTAACAACATTGTTTGCATCCCAAATTTTTCATTGGTTTTGGAGTGCTCCAGAAAAATGAGGTTTTCTTTTGAAATAGGAAAGAAATGGACTCGCCCGTCGGTACGAGGATTGACCGTTCCCGGCGCCTTTACCGGGGGTAATCAACCCAAGGGCTATGTTCATCATTGATGCATTTCATTTTAACTTAAACATCCTTTGATTCTA
>JAANDH010000473.1:136148-148933 GCA_011799765.1 Nymphaea thermarum
AGATAGTAGAGTCCAAACATGATTTCATAGTGCGATCATGTTGAAGATTATATAGAAATGTTTGAAAAAGACTTTGATTTAAATGAGAAAATGAAATGCAAGATTATTAAATAGATCAATGAATGTATGAAGACACGCATGTAGTCATCACACGATGATAAAAATTCAGCATTTTTGAAAGTCACATTTATCATGCATAGATGTACAATAACTCAGGTGCCGGGGTCGGACGAGCCAATAACTCGAACGCCAACTCCAAATTGCTGAAGCTTCTTCGACTCGAAATTGCCTGTGTAAACATGACTTGTTTAAGAGAGTGGAGCTTGAGGTTGAGTTGATGCTCGAGTTAAAAATGTGGAGTTCGAGATACATGAGCTTAACTCATTTAAATTTGACTGGGGACGTGTCTTTCCTATTTCTTAATCATTAATGGCATGTTTTGGTAATATTTTTATGAACTTTAATACCCTTTTTGTGGTTTTTATTTTAACTTAAATTATATGTATATATACCGCATCTTTATATACCAGATTTGATGGGAAATATCAAAGTCATTAATTAGAGCATATGATTGATATTAAATTCAAAAAAATATAGAAGTCTGGTTCTATTTTCAAAATACTGAAATACCCTTCAAGGAAAGCAAGAAATCTTAATTAAAGAAAATCTTCCTGGGAATATTTTTATACACTAACTAGCCTCCTTGAAGGCTGCTAAGCATAGCAGGTATGGTAAAAAAAAAAGTGCATAAAGAGAACTCCTTAATTTGAGAACCTACTTAGTTATGTCTTAACTTTTGAAACCGAGTGTCGGGTTGAACATATGGACCATGATACCGAGAAGAAAAGTAAACATATAGAAGATGTGCTTTTATTGTTTCACCAATAACAAATGTCAACAATATGATGTCCAACTACAAAAATAAAATAAATCCCAAGTCTTGCTTCAAGAGTACTGGCAAATCAAGAATTAAATCTCAAACTTTGACTCATTCAAGCGGTGAAATATTATCCCTTGGAAACAAAACCAAGCAAAGGGAAATCAACACAATACATAATACGACACTAGATAAAACATTAAATCATAAATTAAAATGATAAAATCTTCAAACAAAAGCGAAGTAAGCCACAAATAGGCCTAACTGGATGAGAAATTAAAAATAAATTAAAACACTAGGAAACTATAAAATGTGATGGATGAGCTCTGTGCGAGAAAGGCTCTTTAACTGTTTCTGAGAAGAGTTCTATGCGATTTCCTGCATTTGATTTTTTCTTGCATTACCAGTAATTTTCTCTTTAGGATAACCAACAACATTTTGGTCAATGTCTTCAAATTTTCCCCCTTGATAACAAGATATATTCTTTCCTTAATATAAGACTTATGACAATCACTTTCGGCCTCTTCATCATATTGAAAAAGGTTGCTTTAAGCCGTGCTCAAATGTTGCATTTCACAAATGCGCACCTACTATATTTCTCAATGTTTAAAAGATCATCTCCTAAGAGCCTTTGTCTAAAGATCTGAGCCCAAATCTGAGTGGGTTGATTGACTAAGCCCAATTTCTATTTTAGGTTGGGCTAAAAATCCATTCAATTGAGTTTTGCAAGATTACCATGATGTGTTATATGCATTTTTGTATGTGTGAATGAAATTTATATCTTTGCGGTTTAGAGTTACTCAGAGAATGTGAGAGTTGGTCGGTAGGCCCATAGTATGACCATAGTACCCCCTATCAAGAATTGTCGGCCTTGAAAACCTTTTGTTGAGAACTTGTACATGTCTTTTGTACGTATGGCATACCGCTCTTGATACCATACCCCAAGTGATCACATACCACTTGCACACGCATCCCACACCATATATCTTCAACTGTTTCATGTCTCACCTTCCCTTCTCCAGCCAATACCAACCCGGGAACAAAGTCGGTCCGATCAATTCCCAGTCGAATGCAACATTCACACTGCTCAAAGGAAGCATGGCACCCTTGGGTACTGTCACTACGCATCTACAAGTCTATCGTTGTGCTTCCCGGACTTCAAAATAGATGCATCAAAGTCCGGTATGTTGAGCAAAAAACCACAAGGTACCTTACCGTAGACCGAAAGGATTCCCATGAACAAAATAGAACACTTGGCATATGGGTTGTAGAGGGTATTGAAAAAGAGAGGAGTGAGTACAAGATGGACTGTTAGCTGAGGTTCTCTTTCCATGACTTGGAATTTCCAAGAGTACTATTCACCTACCTCTTTCTATGTATATCAATTCTTCTAAATGGTGACTGTTAGCTGCCCATTAATGTCATAGGAGTGTGTTGTACTGGCTGACATATATTGAGCTCACACGAAACTGAATGGCCTCACAGACATATAATCATCTTTAAATAAGGATGTACAATAAGTTAACTTGGGCTCGACTTGAACTTGCCTATTATCAGTTCTTCTACATATATTGAGCTCACACCAAACTGAATGGTCTCGCGGACATATAATCAGCTTTAAATAAGGATGTACAATAAGTTAACTCGGGCTCGACTTGACTTGCCTATGTAAGCTTCACTTGTTTAAAAGAGTCGAGCTTGAGGTTGAGTTGATGCTCGAGTTAAACATGTGGAGTTCGAGATACATGAGCTCGACTCATTTAAATTTGGACTCGAAATGTGTCTTGTCTATTTCTTAATCATTAGTGGCATATTTTGGTAATATTTTTATGAACTTTAATATCCTTTTGTGGCTTTGATTTTAACTTATATATAGTGAAAGAGACTAGCACAAACTTGCCTCATAAAGCTCGAGTCGAGTTAGAATTGTGCACGAGCTGAACAGTATGCGACTCGAGTCGAGCTTGAGCTCAGCTTGCTTGTTGTACATTCCTTGCTTTGAACAGCAGACAATAGGCATCACCACTAATATGTCACGCATATATGATAGGTCATCATCATGATGTAAGACATGAGGTTCTGGGATATCTGATCCTACATACTCTCATTGACATTGCAGCTGGTTAAATGCCGTGTCTGGTGCACAATTTTTTTGTGTGCCAATATGCTTAATAATCAAAATGCCTCAAGTTAATAGAAAAAAAGATCTTTTTGTAGAGGCTAAAAATGAAAACAAAAAAAAATTGAAAAACTAACTGGAAAATGTCTCTTGAAATTTTCAGATTACACCAGCTCCCACTTTTTTTTTTTACTTATATGTCTTGCGTGCACCAACAGCTCACACAACTCACACTCCTTTTACATTTATTACGTGTACTGATACAAGGGCCAATTCACGAAGTTTATAACACATCTTCCTCCCCGCCATCACTACATCGAAGGCAGCATTAGAATAACAAAGAAAAGAAACAAGAAAAATGAAGATCAATAGAAGGAGCTCAAAGCTGCTCAAGCCAACCTATCATACCCCAACCCACCCTCCTACTGATGCCCTAATCCCTCTGAGCCCCTTTGATACCGTCACATATCAGATCCATGTTGGACTCTTGTATGCCTACAGACCTCCCAACCCATCAAATGAAGTCATTGAACAAGGGCTCCGCCGGCTTCTTGCCGAGTACAGAGAGTTCACTGGCCGCCTCATTTTCGATGACAATGGCCGCCAGTGCATCCTTCTCAATGACAAGGGCATTCACTTGGTCGAAGCTACCTCTGGTTCCCCTCTCGGTAGCTTGATGGACAAGCCATCTCCATGCTACCTCGACTTGCACCCACACATTACAGGAATAGAGAAGGAGTTGTTTCAGGTGCAGCTCACCAGGTTTGCTTGTGGTTCCTTGGTGGTGGGCTGCACCGTCCACCATGCAGTCGTGGATGCGCTGTGTTTCAGCCATTTCCTCATAGCATGGGGCCAAACTGTGCGCAATGGCATCCCTGTTCTTCCACTCCCACTGCATGACCGCTCCATCTTCATCCCTCGCAACCCTCCTCACTTTCAGTTTGAACACAGTAAGATTGAGTATACAGCCCATCTCCGAATGACCAAACACCCGGAGCTACAACACACTATTCTGATGGAAAGGGCACACTTCTCTTCTGAATTTTTAGCCAAACTCAAGTCCAAGGCCTCTGATGTCAATCCTTGTGATAAACCTTACACTACGTTTGAGTGCCTTACTGCCCACCTTTGGAGAAAGATCACCCATGTTAGGAAACTAGAAGAGAAGTTGACTACAACAGTAAGGATTCCAGTGAACGGTCGCTTTAGAATGAGGAATCCTACTGTGCCCATGAGATACTTGGGCAATGTGGTGCTGTGGGCTTGGCCTCGCTCTACGGTGAAAGACCTCTTGTCCAAGCCAGTGGGGCATGCAGCAAGGCTCATACATGATGCAGTGGCTCGAGTCGATGACGACTACTTCAGGTCATTCATCGACTTCTCAAGCTCAAAGGAAAAGATGGAAGAGCTGGTGCCAAGCGCGTATGGGGGAGACGTGGTGTTGAGCCCCGACTTGGAAGTGTCCTCCTGGTTGAGAATCCCCTTCTATGACATGGACTTCGGTACAAACCCCCCTCACCTGTTTGTACCTTCGTATTCAAGAGTAGAAGGGTTCTTGCATATCGTGCCTTCCTTCACTGTCATTGGAGATGTTGATGTCTTTGTTTCTCTCTTGGACAAGGACATGGGATCCTTCATAGGAGGACTATATTATTTAGATTAGGAGTACTTATATGCCAAACCTAGTGTATTTGTTAAACATAATGCTCTCTTTCACCCTTTCTACTTTCACTTGTTTAGGTAGTCCCATGTTGTTTCTTATGGACAACGTTAGTGAATTGTGGTGATCATATGATTTGGTATCTTTCCTGTGTGGTTCTAACAAAACCATGTCCCCAACTAATCCTTTTGTTTCTACTAACAATTTTTTAAGATGCCATGCATTTTGACAAACCAAACACGTTTTTTTCTTTAAGTATGAGAGAGAGGGGTAGGGATTGTGTGTGAGAAATGGACAACCGTCCGATCAAATAACGAATGGGTCGGATGGGCAATCCACTAGATAACTGCACATACAAAGTCAGCATTTTCTCTTATTTTCTCCCCATAGATGTTTGTAGATAAAGATTTTGCTGAATGGTATACGAAAGTGAACCCCATCAACATCTACAATGGCATTGTACCGAAATCTTCAACCAGATACGTTAATTCTACTTTCTCATTAATCAGCTAAAGCGCCTGCCAGATTTCATGATCTGTTTTTCGGTGAAAGTATACTTTTTTTTTTTTTTTTTTTTTTTTTTTTTTTTTTTTTTTTTTTTGCTATTACTATAAACGGTGAATCTCGTGTTTTCTGAAAGTTAGATTGTTGGGCCATTACTCTGCTTGAAACGGCGAAATTTCCACCTAAGACGGGAAACAACAATTTGCTACGTTGCTGCAAGTCCGGAAACGCTTGCTATTTTCATTTTTGCTCAAGTCATTTTTTGCTGCAATTTGCTATTTATCCATGGCCTCTTCAGCAGTGGCCACCTCCAGCTTAGTGTCTATCAAACTGAACAAAGATAACTATCTTCTCTGGTGAGGTCAGATCCAAACAGTAATGCGCTCCCTAGGACTCATGAAATATGTCGATGGGTCACTATCTGCCCCATCACAATTCATAGAAGCATCAAATCCTGTTCAAGAAAATCCGGCGTATGGTAGAATAAAACGAGTGTCATGTGAAAAACCTAGAGGGAGCTCTCTTAAAAACTCAGTTTTGTGAAAAAAGAGTTTTGTAAGCTTAAATGTTGTTTCAGAGGCAAGAAAGGCACTCGAAGGTCTCACCAGGACATGCCTGTAATAGTTTTTTTTTCTTTTTAGATGAATACCCTAGCATTTTTTTAACTCAGAAATAACATCTCAGCTATGCAAAAAGTTAAAAAAACATGCATATCATAATCTTCCTGTAATACCTAAAACTGTATGGAAACTGTGTGGCCTTCCAGACATTTAATCAGCTTCAAATAGGGATAGGGATGAGAAAAGGTGCACTGATCCAAGGGGTCCATTTCAGCCAACCTGGATATATGCATCATATTGATGCACGAATTTTTGTGCGCCAATATTGTTAGTGATTAAAATATTATTGGTTCTAGTTCACATTGAAAAAAAAATTGTAAAGACAAAAATAAAAATGAAAAAAAAAATAAAAATACTATAAAAGATATTTATTTTTCATAAATTGCCAAAATGTCTTTGTCTTTCCCTTCTTTACTGTGTTCCGTGCACTCAATCTAAGGAAACATAAGAATAAAAGCAAAAGAAAAGAAAATGAAGATCAATAGGACAGCTCAAGGCTGCTCAAGCCAAGCTATCATATCCCAATCCACCCTCCAAATGTCTTGATGCCTCTGAGTGAGTCCCTTGGATACTGTCACATGCCAGACCCACGTTGGTGTCTTGCATGCCTACACGCCACCCAACCCATCAAATGAAGACATCGAGCAAGGGCTCCAATGGCTTCCCTCTGAGTACAGAGAGTTTGCTGCCCGCCTCATTTACGACTAAGACGGCCACCAGTGCATCCTTCTCAATGAAGAGGGCATGCGCTTCATCGACCAGAGCGCGGACTTTAGATCCTTATTGTGTTGGTTTACGGGCTACGTAATGCGTATCCAAAACATACTGATATTGATAACTTTAATGGTAATGGAAAGGGTGGTTCCGGTTGGAGATGGGGGAGAGATGGTGCTGATCCCTCTTCTTGGACAGTTGACGAAGGATCTCTTTCCATGACTTGCAACTTGCATGAGTAGGCTCTTACCTCATTCTATGTAAATTACTGGCTGACATATATTGAGCTCACACCAAACTGTACGGCCTCAGAGACATTTAATCAGCTTTAAATAAGGATGTACAATAAGTTTGGGCTTGACTCGAATTTGCCTATGTAAGCATGACTTGTTTAAAAGAGTTGAGCTTGAGGTTGAGTTGATGCTGAAGTTAGAAATGTGGAATTCGAGATGCATGAGCTTGACTCATTTATAATTGACTCGGAATGTGTATTTCTTATTTCTTAATTATTAATGGCATGTTTTGGTAATATTCTATAAACTTTAATACCCTTTTTGTGGTTTTCTTTTATATATATATATATATATATATATATATATATATATATATATATATATATATATATAGTGAAAGAGACGAGCTCATGCTTGCCTCGTGAAGCTCGAGTAGAGTTAGAGTTGTGCACGAGCTGAACAATATGTGATTCGAGTCGAGCTTGAGCTCAGTTGTACATTCCTTGCCTTGAACAGCAGACAATAGGTATCACCAACAATATGTCATGTGTATATGATAGGTCATCATCATTATTTAAGACATGACACTCTGGGATATTATAACCTAGGTACACTTATTCACATTGAAGCTGGTTATATGCCTTGGCTGGTGCACAATTTCTTTGTGGCCAATATCCTTAATAATCAGAACACCCCTCGTTAATAGAAAAAGAAAACTTTTTGTAAATATAAAAAAGAAAAGCAAAAAAGATTAAAAGACTAACTAGTACATTTCTCTTAAATACACCAACTCTTTTTTTTTTTTGACGTATAGATCTTGCATGCACCGAACAGCTCACACAACTCACTCTCCATCGACATTTATTAGGTTGACTGATGCAAGGGCCATTCGCGTAGTTTAAAACACATCTTCCTCCCCGCCAACACTAGGTCGAAGGCAACATAAGAAAAAAAGAAAAGTAGCAGAAAATGAAGATCAATAGAAACAGCTCAAGGCTCCTTAAGCCAAGCTATCAGACCCCAATCCACCCTACTACCGACGTCTCGATGCCGTCACATTTCAGACAAATGTTGGCATCTTCTATGCCTACAGACCACCCAACCCATCAAACGAAGTCATCGAGAAAGGGCTCCAACGGGTACTTGCGGAGTACAGAGAGTTCGCCGACCGCCTCAATTTCAATGACAATGGCCACCAGTGCATCCTTCTCAATGACGAGGGTATGCACTTCATCGAAGCTAGCTGACTCCCCTCTCGGTAGCTCGGTCGACAAGCCATCTGCATACTACCTTGACCTGCACCCAGATATCACAGGAATAGAGGAGTTGGCTCAGGTGCAGCTCACCAGGTTTGCCTGTGGTTCCATGCTGGTGAGCATCACCACGCACCACGCAGTCTCGGTTGGGCCTGCTGCCAGCCATTTCCTGATAACATGGGGCCGAACTGTGCAAGATGGCCTGCCTGTTCAACCTCTCCCACTGCATGACTGCTCCATCTTTATCCCTCGAACTGTCCTTTCTTTCAGTTTGAACATTGCCAGATTGAGTATACGGCCGTCAACCAAAGGCCAAGCACCCAGAGGTACAGCACACTATTGTGATGGAAAGGGCACACTTCCCTTATGCATTTCTAGAGAGACTCAAGTCCAAGGCCTCTGGTGACAATCATTGTGATAAGCCTTACACTGCATTTTAGTGCTTTATACCCACCTATGGAGGAAGATCACCCGTGTGAGGAATCTAGAAGGGGAGTTGACTACAAAAGAAAGGATTGCAGTGAATGGTCGCTTTAAAATGAGAAAACCTACTGTGCCCATGAGCTACTTGGGCAATGTGGTGCTGTGGGCTTGGCCTCGCTCTAAGGTGAAAGACCTCTTGTCCAAGACAGTGGGCAAGCAGCTAGGCTCATACATGATGGAGTGGCTCAAGTCAATGACGACTACTTCAGGTCATTCATTGACTTCTCAAGCTCGAAGGAAAAGATGGAAGGGCTAGTGTCAAGCGCGTATGGGGGAGACGTGGTGTTGAGCCCCAACTTGAAAGTGTCTTCTTGGTTGAGAATCCCCTTCTATGACATGGACTGTGGTACAAACCCCCTCACCTCTTTGTAACTTCGTATGAGTGAGTAGAAGGTTTCTTGCATATCATGCCTTCCTTCACCGGCATTGGAGATGTTGATGTCTTTGTTTCTCTCTTTGACAAGGACATGGGATCCTTCAGAGATGGACTGTATAATTTCGATTAGGAGTACTTATATGCCAAACCTGGTGTATGTTGTTAACCTAATGCTCCCTTTCACCCTTTCTACTTTCACTTAATTAGGTGGTCCCCATGTTGTTTCTTATGGACATTGTCAGTGAATTGTGGAGATCATATGATTTGGTTTTAATTCACAATGCAATTTTAACATGATCCTGGATTGACTTGATAATGGCAATTAAGCTAAATTTGTAGCTATATCACTTGGGTACATGGTACTGGCATGGATGCTAAGTGGTGTGGGTGAATGAATATTATATAGTTATTAAATATTTAGCAGTTTTATTTATTTGTATTTACATATAAACTTTTTCTACTGGTGCTAGTTTAGTTTGGTGCACATTTTAAATTATCAGCTTTGTCCCAATTCAATTAACGCAACGAACGTGCTATGTCAGAAAAGCACTATCATCAGTACTAACACCAGCACCAACATCAACATGGGTATAGCACGGGTGTGGCAGTCATTTAGGAACACCCATGTGACATAGATTCTTAGGCATTATGACAATTATGTCCTCTTTACATGTTTAATTTTTCTCTCATTATCAAAAGGCAATTAAATTATGCTCATCAATGAAGCTATGCATACAGGGTAACATTGAGACTCAATCAACCACCGCCATGGTGGTATATACGTGAGTAAAAACCCAAGCTTAATTTACCTCGACTCCATTGAATGGGATAAAATCAATAAGCTGGTCCAAGGCAACTAGCCTCCTTGAAAGAGGCAAATCATGCCAGTCTTATATATGTCGTTAAAAATAGTGCACAATGAGAAGTCGTTAGACCTACTTAGTCATATCTTGACTTTTGAACTCAATTAATGCATGCTAACATAGCAGAAAGATTCTTATTTCAAGGCATGGTAAAGGAAATATGGGAGATTTCACGAGATTTGTACATCTCAACTTGAGCAATTGAATTCAAAAAATAGAACACGATAACACCATGTTGAAAAACAAAGACGATGTTGTTTTGGATATATAATACAAGCTGAAGAATTCGTTGAATTGTCGTCTGAATATAATAACAAACTTCTTCCATATTTGGCTTGCGATTCAAATTTTGATTTACTTTGCACAGGTGGCAAGGAGGTTGGAGCGGCAACCTTATCTTTAACATGCCCCTTCGATCCGACCTCCATTTCGAGGACGTTCATCATTTCCTTGAGAGAATGAAATCTTGGCCCCGGTAATGCCTTAGTGAAAATATCAGCTAATTGTTTTTCCGATGGAACATATTTAATCTCAATCGTATTGTCTGCCACCTTCTCTCTGACGAAATGATAGTCAATTTCTATATGTTTTGTTCGTGCATGAAAAACTGGATTTGACACCAAGTATGTTGCTCCAATGTTGTCACACCACAAGATTGGTTTTTGTTCGTTCTGAATTCCCAGATCTTTCATTAAGTTGTTTAACCATATGACTTTTGAGAGAGCTCCTGCGATGGCCTTGTACTCTGCTTCTGTGCTAGATTTCGCTACTGTCTGTTGTTTGGTGGATTTCCAAGATATGATATTGTGACCAATTTTTGTAACATAGCCACTAGTGGATCTTCGATCATCCGGGCACCCAGCCCAATCGGCATCAGAGTATGCGGATAAAAGAAAAGAATTAGATTTTGATATTTCAAATCCATGTTGTATGGTGCCCTTGAGATATCGTAAAATTCTTTTAACATGAGTCCAGTGAGTTGAAGTCGGCTGGTGCATGAACTGGCACGCTTTATTCACTGCATAAGTGATATCTGGGCATGTTAAAGTGACATACTGAAGAGCTCCTACGATCTGACGATATTGAGTTTCATTTTTCAAATTTTCCCCGTCGAATTTGGATAGAGGAACGTTTGGAGCAGCAGGCGTGACACAAGATTTTGCATTCTCCATGTTTGCTCGTCTTAAAATATCTCTGATATATTTTCCCTGTGAGAGAACAATTTTTTCCTTTTGAAGTGAAACTTCAATACCCAAGAAAAAGTGTAATTTCCCAAGATCCTTTATAGAGAACGCTTGGCCAAAGCTATGTATAATCTTTTGAATCTCCTCAGGATTATTGTCTGTAATAATTATATCATCTACATATATAAGTAGAAAGATGATCGTATCTTGGGTTTTTCTAATAAAGAGTGAAGTGTCAACTAATGACTCACTGAACCCATTTTGGAGAAGATATCCTTTGAGTCTTTCAAACCAGGCCCGAGGCGCTTGCTTTAAGCCATAAAGAGCTTTCTTGAGGTGACACACTTGGTGAAGTTTTGCTGTATTTTCAAACGCTGGTGGTTGAGTCATAAAAACTTCTTCCTTTAGAATCCCATGAAGAAAGGCATTGTTGACGTCTAATTGGTGAATACTCCAACCCTTGGACACAACGATAGCCAGGACTGCTCGTATAGTGATGGGTTTTATCACTGGACTATATGTGTNTTGGACTCTCTATAAGGCACAAGAAAAGGATAGCATGTACATCCAAGAACTCGAAGATAATCATATTGAGGGGTAGCATTGAAAACAATTTCAAAAGGAGATTTATTTCCGAGTTCTGGACTAGGTAACCGGTTGATGACGTGAATGGCTGTCCTAAATGAATCAACCCAAAAACGTTGAGGGAGAGAGGCGTGGATCACCATACTTAATCCTGTTTCAACAACATGGCGATGTTTTCTTTCCACAATGCCATTTTGTTGAGGCGTGTGGGGGCAAGAAAGCCATCTTTTTATCCCATTTGTAGTGAGAAAATTTGAGAAATCATTGCTTAGAAACTCCCCACCAGAATCACTATGAAAAATTTTTATCTCATATCCCCATTGTTTTTCCACAAGCATCTTGAAATTTTGGAAGCATGATAACGTGTCAGATTTTCTAACAAGAGAAAAGATCCAACTAAAACGAGAGAAATCATCCACTATCAAGAGATAATATTTGTAGCCTTCTCTAGAGCACGTTGGGGCAGGCCCCCAAAGATCCACATGAAGTAACTGAAGAGGATGAGTGCTATTACTTAAACTGAAATCAAATGGCAGTCGATGCATCTTAGCCAAAACACAACTAGAGCAGAAATCAAATTTACTATCATCCAGAGGCACATAATTATTTTTCTTAAGCAAATTCAATGTCTTCAAGTGAGAGTGACCCAGCCGTTGGTGCCAAAGATTGGCTGGAAGACTTTTAGAATGTTGTGCAAGAAGAGCTCGTTTGGATTCCTTGTTGTCTTCATCAGCCCATACGTATAAACCATCCTTAGTTTTCCCCTTGTGAAGAGCTGCTCCTGTCTGCAAGTCTCTAACAACAAACCCATTAGCATCAAACTCAACCGAGCAATTGTTGTCTTTTGTAAAACGAGAGATAGATATAAGATTTTGACTGATTGTTGGCACATGCATAGCATTCTTTAACCGAAAAGAACGAGAGATTGATTTGAGGAATATGTTACCAATATGAGAGATCGGAGCCTTAGCGCCATTGCCTACAAGAACACCTTCTCTACCTTGGTAATCGACTTTGTCTTCCATGGAATCATCATTATGAGTGACATGATGAGTAGCACCGTTATCAGGGTACCAAGCATTGTCGCGGCCCCCATTGAACGCCATGGCCAAAAAGGCCTTTGGTATGTCATAACATGTCCGTGCAGTATGATTTCGACGCCCACAAAATTGACATATAACTTGCTGATTTTCATTTTCAGAAGCCCTTTGCCCTGCAGTGCTTCGTCCAGCAGGGTAAGAGTTCCTTCCACGGCTACGACCACCACGACCGTTTCGGCCACTATTAGCCCCACGACTCCTATACCAGTTT
>JAANDH010000473.1:156511-222074 GCA_011799765.1 Nymphaea thermarum
ATATATATATATATATATATATATATATATATATATATATATATATATATATATATATATATATATATATATATATATATATATATGTATGTATGTTTCAAAGATTTGTTTATTGTGTAAGTAATTATAAAGTTTTACTTATTTCCTATTTGCATATGTTCCTTATCTTTTATTTTTAGAAAGATGTATATTCAAATCAGTGTGGAATGTTAGTAGGCTACTTTCTCCATTCCATGACCATGCATGCACCAAGGGTGTGCAATCAGATTAAGCATTACTGCTCCGGGTGTCAAGAGGATCTGGATCATACGTTTGCAATCGGCACCAGATTCTATAAATTTTGGAACTCGACTATTGAGAAATGAGAACTTTGCAAAAAAAGTGCTCAAATTTTAGTAGAAAAACAAAAAGCAGGTGCTTAAGTTTGATTTTACCACTCTTAAAATTGAACGTGATTAGATAAAAACTCTCAGCAACTATTTGCATTAGACTTGCACTGTCAGAGTGAATACAACCATCTGACATGTGGAAGGTGTAATAAGCTTCGTACTGGACGGGTAACGAGCAGAGTCAGCTTCAAGTCAAGCTTAATTAAGGTCTATAATTGTTTTTTTAATTTAATAGTTTAAGCAATATTATTGTCCTTTGTCTGATCCATATATTACTTACTTGGGTCTGTCATATGTTTTTCTCCCACAGGACTTCGTATACCTTCAGAGGGTGTTTGCTTACTGTTCAATGGTTCACCAAGAAACAAATGTCCATTTAATCCTTGGAATAGGGGCGTATTATGGCATTCATCTCCTTCTCATGCACTGAGAAATGTTGTTCGATGTTGCTTAGTTTTCATCGCTCGTAGGCAATGGCGTGATCATTCTCTAGTATCTGTCCACCAAGGGTTGTGTCTGAAGCATCGCTTTTGACCTTGAATGACTTGGTAATTAGGAAGCCGGAGTACTGGTTCCTCAATAAGAGCACTCTTCTGCCTATCGAAGGCTTCATCGCAAGGGCCATCCATTTTTTATGAGGCTTCCTCCTTCAACAAGTCTGTCAATTTGAGGTGGAATCCACTTCACGTCATTTCAAACTGGGAGTAAACTGTTCCATGGTATGGTGTTTGTTCCTCACACATACACTTGTTCACTTGCCCATGTCCCATTTTGGCGGCCCGGCCTGGTTAAATTTTAATTAAAAATATGGCCCAGGCCCCGCCAGATTTCGATGGGCCCGTGCCAGCCCTAAGTCTTTTTTACGGCTCAGGTCCTGTCCAACTGCTAGACACCACCAAAGGCTACTTACTCACTTCTATTTGTGAGCCATATTGTTGAGCACGTAAACCTGTCCTTTCGTCATAAGGCACAATGATAAGAGCATACCTTGTTCAATTGGTACTAAGAGGATGTTTGATTCATAGTCCAGGAAAAGTGCACATTCCGTAGAAGAGAAATTAATCAAACAGCCGACATATTTGTTCCACAGGTCGATGCAAACAGAGCCTGTCCCAAATTAGTCTTTGTTCTTTTGTTCTTGAGATGCCAGGAACAGGGGATGCATACTCTATTTTTGGATCTCGTGACATTGAGCAGTTATTACACGTAGTTGACAAATATGTCAATGAATTGGACTATCCAATTTATCGGATATTCAGAGTTCAAATTTAAATGAAGAAAAGTATACTATATTTGAATTTGAATCCGAACTCTCCATCCAAATCTGAATCGACTCTAACTTTAAATTCGCAACTTCCGGTTTGCAAAAGAAAACAAGATTCATTGCAAGTTAAAGGGTTTGGCATACAAATTCCATTAAAGTTTGGGTCTATATCTGAATCAAATGTGAAACTGAATAAAATCTAAACACAATGACATTGCAAAATTGGAAATAAATTTAACATGAAAAAAGTGCATCAAACTCTTAATCTGGATCCAAACCCAAGTATGTATAATGCCATTTGGTTGAAATTAGCAATTCCTGGATCAGATCTAAACAGAAACACCAAAAAAGACTTGTTACATTCTTGAATTGAATGGCATGACCAAATGTCCGATCTGATCCATGCAATTGCAATACAAGTAAAGCCCCTTCAACTATATCCACCATTATCATCTTAGCAACTATATTAATCAAAAGAGTTGGTACCAAATCGTACCCAACTTCACTGCTTGGTATGCATAAACCGTCACACCCGCACCCACTCCTCCATGGCATCCGCGGCTCGAGTAAAGCTTGGTTCAGCGCATCCGACATCCTCTCTCACCAGTTTTTCCATCTCTACAATGCATTCTTCTGTGGTGACTGCGGACTGATGAAACATCACTGATTGGAAGAATAGAACTGCCACCTCGAGGATGCTGGTACCTTCCATGGTACGCTCCATCTGGATCTCCTGCTCAGTTTCACCGTCGCCACTTCTTTGTATGTACCGCTCTTGATACCATACCCCAGGTGATCCCATACCACTTTGACACACATCCCACACCATAGATCTTCAACCGTCTCATGTCTCACCTTCCTATGTCCAGCCAATACCAACCCGGAGAAGAAAGCTGGCTCGATCAATTCCAGGTCAAATGCAACATTCACACTGCTCAAAGGAAGCATGGTACCCTTGGGTATGGTCAAGTCTATCATTGCGCTTACCGGACTTCAAAATAGATGGATCAAGGTCCAGTATGTTGAGACAAAGCCCACAAGATACCACACCGTAGAGCGAAAGGATACCCATGAACGAAATCCGAACCCTTGGCATATGGGTCGTAGGGGGTGCAAGATGGACTGTTAGCTGAGGTTCTCTTTCCATGACTTGGAATTTCCAAGAGTACTATTCATCTACCTCTTTCTATGTATATCAGTTCTTCCTAATGGTGACTGTTAGCTGCCCATTAATGTCATAGGAGTGTGTTGTACTAGCTGATGTATAGCTCACACCAAACTGTATGGCCTCCCAGACATATAATCAGCTTTAAACAAGGATGTACAATGTAACTTCAGCTTCAAATAAGGATGTATAATAAGTTAACTCGGGCTTGACTTGAACTTTTCTATGCAAGCTTGACTTGTTTAAAAGAGTCGCTTGAGGTTCAGTTGATACTCAAGTTGAAAATGTGGAGTTCAAGATACATGAGCTCAACTCATTTAAATTTGACTCGAAATGTGTCCTTCCTATTTCTTAATCATTAGTGGCATGTTTTGGTAATTTTTGTGGCTTTTATTTTAACTTATAATATATATATATAGTTAAAGAGACGAGCTCAAACCATCCTCATAAAGCTCGAGTCGAGTTAGAGTTCTGCACGAGCTGAACAATATGTGACTCGAGTCGAGCTTGAGCTCAGCTTGCTCGTTGTACATTCCTTGCTTTGAACTGCAGACAATAGGCATCACCACTAATATGCCATGCATATATGATAGGTCATCATCATTATTTAAGACATGAAGCTCTGGGATATTAGATCCTACATACACTCTTTCACATTGAAGCTGGTTACATGCCCTATTTGGTGCACAATTTTTTTGTGTGGCAATATGCTTCATAATCAAAATGCCTCAAGTAAATAGAAAAAAATAACTTTTGTAGAGATAAAAAAGAAAACCAAAGAAAAAATTAAAAGACTAACTAGAAAATTTCTCTTAAAGAATTTTCAGACTACACCTACTCCCACTTTTTTTTTTTGCTTATATGTCTTGCGTGCACCAAGTAGCTCACACAACTCACTCTCCGTTTATAATTGTTAGGTGGACTGATACAAGGGCACATTCACGTAGTTTATAACACATCTTCCTCCCATCCATAACTAGGTCGGAGGCAGCATATGAAGAACAAGGAAAAGAAACAACGAAAAATGAAGATCAATAGAGGGAGTTCAAGGCTGCTCAAGCCAACCTATCATACACCAACCCTCCCTCCTACTGATGCCTTGATCCCTCTGAGCCCCTTTGATACCGTCACATATCAGATCCATGTTGGATTCTTGTATGCCTACAGACCTCCCAACCCATCAAATGAAGTCATTGAACAAGGGCTCTGCCAGCTTCTTGCCGAGTACAGAGAGTTCGCTGGCCGCCTCATTTTTTATGACAATGGCCGCCAGTGCATCCTTCTCAATGACGAGGGCATTCGCTTTGTCGAAGCTACCTCCGGCTCTCCTCTTGGCAGCTTGATGGACAAGCCATCTCCATACTACCTCGACTTGCACCCACACATTACAGGAATAGAGGAGGAGTTGTTTCAGGTGCAGCTCACCAGGTTTGCTTGTGGTTCCTTGGTGGTGGGCTGCACTATCCACCATGCAGTCTCGGATGCACAGTCTCTCAGCCGTTTCTTCATAGCATGGGGCCAAACTGTGCGCAACAGCATCCCTTTTCTACCACTCCCACTGCATGACCGCTCCATCTTCATCCCTCGCAACCCTCCTCACTTTCAGTTTGAACACAGCGAGATTGAGTATACGACCCGTCAACCAAAGGCCAAGCACCCAGAGCTACAACACACGATTGTGATGGAAAGGGCACACTTTCCATGTGCATTTTTAGAGAAACTCAAGTTCAAGGCCTCTGGTGACAATCCTTGTGATAAGCCTTACACTACGTTTGAGTGCCTTACCGCCACCTTTGGAGAAAGATCACCCGTGTTAGGAAACTTGAAGAGGAGTTGACTACAACAGTAAGGATTCCAGTGAATGGTCGATTTAGAATGAGGAATCCTACTGTGCCCGTGAGCTACCTGGGCAATGTGGTGTTGTGGGCTTGGCCTCGCTCTAAGGTTGAAGACCTCTTGTCCAAGCCAGTGGGGCATGCAGCTAGGCTCATACATGATGCAGTGGCTCAAGTCGATGACGACTACTTCAGGTCATTCATCGACTTCTCAAGCTCAAAGGAAAAGATGGAAGGGCTGGTGCCGAGCGCATATGGGGGAGACGTGGTGTTGAGCCCTGACTTGGAAGTGTCCTCCTGGTTGAGAATCCCCTTTTATGACATGGACTTTGGTACAAACCCCCCTCACCTCTTTGTACCTTCGTTTGTGAGAGTAGAAGGGCTCTTGCATATTTTGCCTTCCTTCACTGGCATTGGAGATGTTGATGCCTTTGTTTCTCTGTTTGACAAGGACATGAGATCCTTCATAGATGGATTGTATTATTTAGATTAGGAGTACTTATATGCCAACCCTACTCTATGTTAAACTTAGCGCTCCCTTTCACTTGTTTAGGTAGTCCCCATGTTGCTTTTATGGACAAGTCAGTGAATTGTGCTGATCATTTGATTTGGTATCTTTCTTGTGTGGTTATCATATGTTTCAATTCAGAATGAAATTTTAAGACGATCATGGATTGACATGATAAAGCCAATTAAACTAAATTTGTAGCTATATCACATGGGCATAGGGTGCAGGTACTGGCACGGTTGCTAATGAAAGTGCGGGTACGACAATGTTTGAAAAAAACGTGGTGTGGGTGAGTGAATATTATGTAGTTATTTAAATATTTAGCAGTCTTTTTTATTTATATTTACATATAAACTTTTTCGACTGGTGCTAGTTTAGTTTGGTGCACATTTTAAATGATCAGTTTTGTCCCAATTCAGCTGGCCACATCGAACGTGCTATGTCGGAGAACCAGTAGCATCAGTACTAGCACCAGCTCCAGCGTCAACATAAATTTGTAGTCAAATGAACACAACTATGTCCTTCTACTTGTTTAATTTTGCTCTCATTATCAAAAGGCAATTAAATTATGCTCATCAATGGAGCTATGCATAGAATGTAACACTGAGACTCAATCAACTACCACCTTGGTGGTATATACTTGAGCAAAAACCCAAACTTAAATTACCACGACACCATTGAATGGGATAAAATCAATAAGCTGGTGCAAGGCAACTAGCCTCCCTGAAAGCAGCAAATCACCCAGGCTTATATATATTGTTAAAAAAAGTGAATAACGAAAAGTTGTTAAGTTTGAGAAGTGGAAATCCAAGACCTACTTAGTTATGTCTTGACTTTTGAACTCAATTAATGGATGCTAACATAGCTGAAAGGTTCTAATTCCAAGTCATGAAATAAGTCAGAACCTTGGAGACATAAGGGTATTGTCATATGTGGGCTTTACCCTGAAGGCAGTTCATAAACATTAAAAAAGGAATTACTTGAAAAACATACAAAAAACTGCCTAGAAATGAGCCATTAACAAATGATCGCACCGCTTTTGACCATCATCAGATGGACACTCAACATTTCAAGTCAACCCTCAAACAGCCAACACTTTACAAAGAACATTAAAATGGACTATTAAAATACTACACTGCCCTTTTAATCAAAATTATATCTAAAAAGAGAAAAATTTGAACAAACAATGTCATGGCCCTTGCCTTCATGAGACAATGACAGAAAAGCGACAAGGGGTCCATGGCATCAATGTCGGAGAACTCCATGTTAACCCTCCTCAATCCATCTCCATTGGACCAGGGGCGCAGCCACATGTAGTCTGCTGTGGGCAGCTTCTTAAGTTTTTCTATTTTTATACAGGCATCTTTAAGGATTTAATTTTATATACATATAGGTGTCCCTCCAGATGAGTACTTCTAAATGGGTGTCCCTCTAGTCAATTTTTCTGACACTGCCACTGCATTGGACCTCAAATTCTTAGTTCTAAAGTGGCAGCATGGACCTCAGATCCATGCAGGCTGCTGCTTAGTGTTGATATTCATTACTTGTTTAAACAGCAGATTTCTTATAGTACCGATTTTAGATCTCCAACCAGGGAAGCAAGCATGCATGCCCTTATTGTGTTGGTTTAGTTGCTATATAATGTGTATGGTAAACAAACGGAAATTAATAACATTAATGATGGAGATAAGGAAGAAATAGTGTTGATCCCTTGTTTGCATCCCCAAAGTTTACTTTGATTTTTGGAGTTCTTTAAACATATAAAATTTTATTTTTAAAATGTGAGAGAAAGGGACTCGCCTGTCAATACAATGATTGATCATTCTCATCGCAATTACCAGGGGTAACCAATCCAAGAGCTATGCTTATTTTTCATACATTTTATTTTCACTTAAACATCTTTCTCATTCTAAATACAGTATGGTGTTCGAGAAAAGTGTTGAAGATTTGATGTTCCAAATTTTTTAGAAAGTTTTGAAGAATCATTTGAGAGTATAAACCATTTTGATTTAGGAGATTCTGAATTCAGAAATCTTTACAAATGTCATCTAAAAACATTTGAAAGATAATATGAGTATTTTAAAGATCACTTTTCGAAGACGATTTAATGTTCTCTTAAGAACTTAAGTAGGTTTAAGATTTTCCTCTAATTTGATAACTACCTAACTAGAGTTTCATCTCATCTTGATTAAGTTCTTTTATAGAAGTGCTTGTGATCATTTGTGAATTTTACAAGTGAATGTTAATACATGAATGCATTGACTGTTTTTGTTTGAAATCAAATTATTCATTCCTACCATATCATTCATTTAAGGATATCACATACATATTGATTTATTTGCACACTTATCTTAGATATTCTCATCAAAAGAGGAAAAAATGAAAATGAAATGATGTTGTAGACCACCAACTATGATTTCAATATCGAGTCATTACTTGAGTTTTAGTCTTGACGAAGTTGATAAAAGAAAATTTCAAATCTTAAATCTTGGGAAATGATTATTCGAAAAAATGGAAGAAAGAAAAGAAAAGATTTTAATCTAAGAGCAACGAGGAGAAAGAGAAAGAGAAAGAAGTTTTAAAAATCACTAAAGAAAAAAAATTTAGAAAGAGAGAAATATATACACATATACGTAATATATAGATATGAAAGTTCGTGAAAAGAGGTATTAACTCAAAGAGAAAGAGAAAAGAAGAATATTTTAGAGAGAGAAAGAAGAATATTTTAGAGAGAGAGATGGAGAGAGCCGATAAAATAAGAATGCATAACAAAAATTTGGGAACAAGAAGTTCCCTAGATGCAAGAACAACCCATAAAAACAAAATGGAGGAATGAAATACGCAAGACATCAACACAACAAAGCAGAATAAGAAGGGTGGGAAGAGAGTAGATAGATGAAGCAATAGAATCACACTTGAACAAGCAAAGGACGGTGTTATAGCCAAATAACAAAGTGGACATCACCCTGCACAATGTGTGCTACAGAATTTGGCGATGAAGAGGTGCTCCTAAAAACCTTGTTGTGTTCCTCCCAAATGCACCACTAAGAGAATATAAGTCACAGCCTCCAAACACGATCCCAAGAAAATGGCAAGTGGGGGGAGGACAATAAAGGAAGAAAAGGCAAATGGAGGGCGGATCTACAAGGCTACGAACAAAGAAATGCCATGCAGAGGCCAAGGCTAAGTCTCTCAGGCTTCATTGAAGAGGGTTATTATTTTAGAAAGTTTTTTGAAAACATGATTCTAAATATTTTTATAGATGAGCAAAAAACAATAATCATTTCACCTATTACAAAGAAAAATATATTTTTCCCACCATTGGGTATGGAAGAAAATCAACCCCACATGAAATGAAAAACAACGTAAGGAAGCCCTCATTGGTATCCTTAATTAGGTGATTAAAAAAAATGTTAAACGTAAGAATGTCATGAAGATGTACGTTAACATACACACATTCGTGACAGTTTTTTTTTCAGGTTAAAGCACCAGCACCAACATCAACATGGGTATAACACAGGTGTGACAGCCGTATAGAAACACCCATGTGACATAGATTGTATGCAAGTGAACTCACTTTATCCTTCTACATGTTTATTTTTACTCTCATTATAGGAAGGCACTTAAATTATGTTTAACAATGGAGCTATGCATACAAGGTAACATTAATACTCAACCAACCACCACCATGGAGGTATATACATGAGTAAAAAACCTAAGCTTAAATGACCACGACTCCATTATATGGTATAAAATCAATATGCTAGTACAAGGCAACTAGCCTGCTTGAAAGGAGCAAATCATAGCTGGCTTACATTATCTAAAATAGAGCATTAAGGGAAGTCCTTAAATTTGAGGAGTGAAAATCCAAAACCTACTTAGTTATGTCTTGACTTTTGAACTTAATGAATTGACGCTAACATAGCTGAAAGGGTCTTATTCCAAGGCATGATAAAAGAACTTTGGGACGGACTAAATGAGATTTGTACATATCACCTTCAGCAATTGAGTTTCGATATTACAACAAGGTAACACCATCTTGTTGAAAAAAGAAGACCCAAGCTGTTTTTAATATATGTTTTTAAACTCAATGCCTTTCATTTTTTAATTTGATTTTTCTCGTTTATAATTATACAAAACGAAATCAATTACTAAATAATAATTTGACGGGAATCACAAGTACTGAGTGTCGGGTCGAAGGGAAGGAGCATTCGAAGGGAAGGAGCATATTGCTGACAAGAAAACTAAACCAAGAAGAAGTTGTGTTTTTATTGTTGCACCAATAGCAAATGCCAAAGATATGATGCCTACCTATAAAAAGAAAACAAAATAAAATAAGAAAATAAATCATAAGCCTTGCTTCAAGAGAAGTTCTACCAAATCAATAATTAAATCTTCAACTTTAAGTCATTCAAGCGCAGGAAACAAAAATCCTAAGTATACCTAAAGGAGAAAGAAAACAAGTTATTAACACAAATAAAATTGCAACAACATGAATAGAGCAACCTCATTTCTAATCCAAGAAAAGGCAAACGAACACTATACTTAGCATGACCCTAGAAAAAACACTAAATTGTAAATTAAAATGAAAAAAATAATCAACCAAAAGCATAGTGAATGACAAATAGGTCTAACTCGATGTGAAAAATCACTTAAAACACTAGGAAACTATAAAATGTGATGGATGACATGTTAGAACACTAAAAGGGGATATTTATACCTATGACACGTGTGAGAGACACGATAGGGACACACCTAAGACACTGCTAGGACATGACATTATAGTGAAGCATCGCAAAAATTATGAAAATGCCCCAAACTATACACTGAATGCCTATAAAGTACTAAAATGCCTCATGGTGGCCAGATTCCAGCCAACTTTGACAACCTAAAATTGTGGAATGTTCGTCGGCTGTTATTTTTTATTTTGTAATTGGTTTTGATTATTTTCAATCAGTTTTTCTTCTTTCTTTTTTGTTATTTTCATATTCTAAACATAACTAGGATAGATTCATGACTTAAGAAGAGCTTTTCTTGTGGATTTTCAGCTGCAAATTTGACCAGATTTCAGTTGATTTTCACCCAAAATTAGGACAACAGCATCTGTGGTTGTTGCAGATGGTTTTTTCATGATTCTTCACCAATTTTCATGTCATTGCTTGTCAAGTGACTATACGAACCGAGTAATAAGTTGCTCCTGAGCCACCTTCCCCCAAATAAAGTGACAGTAGATTTCCACATGTTTCTTTTGACCATGGAACATGAGATAATGGTCATGCATACTACCAAAAGGTTGCCCAAGAAAATGGTTGGAGCATGAGCCATATAAATGCCAAGGTCCCTTTATAATTAACATTATATGATAAATAAGCCATTGTGAATGATAAATATTGAAGGCTGCCAACGAAGCCTTGGAAGAATTTAATGTTTGGAAAAGGTGGGAATGACATTGTTGGTTTCAATCGTCCAACCATAGGTATTGCAAGGGGTCGATTATTAACCATTCCCGCCCTGTGCCCAAAGTCTCTTGTGCATATCTAGTACTAAGAGCATGTTTGATTCACGGTCCAGGAAAAGTGCACAGTCCGCAGATGGGAAATTAATCAAACAGCAGATATATTTGTTCCACTGGTCGATGCAAACACAGCCTGTCCCAAAGTCGTCTTTGTTCATTTTATTCTTGAGATGCCAGGAACAGGGGAATCATACTCTACTTTTGGATCTGGTGATGTTGCGCAGTTATTACAACACGTAGTTGACAATTTACTTTGAATGTACTGGTCGATGCAAACACAGCCTGTCCCAAAGTCGTCTTTGTTCATTTTATTCTTGAGATGCCAGGAACAGGGGAATCATACTCTACTTTTGGATCTGGTGACGTTGTGCAGTTATTACACGTAGTTGACAATTTACTTTGAATGTCAATGAATTCGACTATCCAATTTATCGGATGTTCACATATTTGAGTTCAAATTTAAATGAAGAAAAGTATACTATATTTGAATTTGAATCCGAACTCTCCATCCAAATCCGATTCGACTCTAACTTTAAATTCACAACTTCCGGTTTGCGAAAGAAAATAAGTTTCTTTGCAAGTTAAAGGGCTTGGCATACAAATTTCATTAAAATTTGGGTTGAATCAAATGTGAAACTGAATAAAATCTGAACACTATGACATTGCAAAATTGGAAACAAATCTAACATGGAAAAAGTGCATCAAGCTCTTAATCTGGGTCCAAACCCAAGTATGTGTAATGCCATTTGTTTGGAATTAGCAATCCCCGGATCAGATCTAAGCCCGACTCCTTTAAATCTTCTAACAGAAACACCAAAAAAAGACTTGTTACATTCTTGAATTGAACGGCAAGTCCAAATGTCCGGTCCGATCCATGCAATTCCAATACAAGTAAGGCCCCTTCAACTATATGCACCATTATCATCTTTGCAACTATATTAATCAAAAGAGTTGGTGCCAAATAGTACCCAACTTCACTGCTTGGTATGCATAAACCTGCACACCCACACCCACTCCTCCATGGCATCAAAGGCTCAAGAAAGCTTGGATCAGCACGACCGAGCTCCTCTCTCACCAGTTTTGCCATCTCCACAAAGCATTCTTCTGCGGTGACTCTGGACTGAGGCAACGTCACTGATTGGAAGAATAGAACTGCCACCTCGAGGAGGCTGGTACCTTCCATGGTACGCTCCATCAGGATCTCATGATCAGTTTCACCGTCGCCACGTCTTTTGTATGTATGGCTTACCATTCTTGACACCATACTCCAAGTGATTGCATACTACTTTCACACACATCCCACACCTTAGATCTTCAACCATCTCATGTCTCACCTTCCCTTCTCCAGCCAATTCCAACCCGAAGAACAAAGCGGGTCCGATCAATTCCCGGTCAAATGCAACATTCACACTGCTCAAAGGAAGTGTGGTACCGTTGGGTACTGTCGAGTCTATCATTGCGCTTCCCGGACTTCAAAATAGATGCATCAAAGTCCAAAGCCTACAAGATACTGCACCGTAGAGCGAAAGGACACCCACGAACGAAATCCGACCCCATGGCATATGGGTCATAAGAGAGGAGTGGGTGCAACATGAGCTGTTAGCTGAGGTTCTCTTTCCATGACTTGGAATTTCCAAGAGTACCATTCACCTATCTCTTTCTATGTATATCAGTTCTTCTAAATGGTGACTGTTAGCTGCCCATTAATGTCATAGGAGTGTGTTGTACTGGGCAGACGTATATTGAGCTCACACCAAACTGTAAGGCCTCCGAGACATATAATCAGCTTTAAATAAGGATGTACAATAAGTTAACTCGGGCTCGACTCGAACTTGCCTATGCAAGCTTGACTTGTTTAAAAGAGTCGAGATTGAGGTTGAGTTGATGCTCGAGTTAAAAATGTGGAGTTTGAGATGCATGAGCTCGACTCATTTAAATTTGACTCGAAATGTGTCTTTCCTTTTTCTTAATCATTAGTGGCTTATTTTGGTAATATTTTTATGAACTTTAATATCATTTTTGTGGCTTTCTTTTTAACTATATATATAGCGAAAGAGACGAGCTCAAACTTGCCTCATAAAGCTCGAGTGAGTTGAGTTGTGCAGGAGCTAGCTGAAGAATATGTGACTCGAGTTGAGCTTGGGTTCAGCTTGCTCGTTGTACATTCCTTGTTTTGAACAGCAGACAATAGGCATCACCACTAATATGTCATGCATATATGATAGGTCATCATCATTATTTAAGACATGACGCTCTGAATATTAGATCCTGCATACACTCATTCACATTGAAGCTCGTCACATGCCGTGTCTCGTGCACAATTTTTTGTGTGTATGCTTAATAATCAAAATGCCTCACGTTAATAGAAAAAAAGAACTTTTTGTAGAGATAAGAAAGAAAACAAAAAAATTAAAAGAATAACTAGAAAATTTCTCTTGAATTTTCAGATTACACCAACTCCCACTTTTTTTTTTTACTTATATATCTTGCGTGCACCAAGCAGCTCACACAACTCACTGTCCATTTACATTTATTAGGTGTACTGATACAAGGGCATTGACGTACTTTACAACACATCTTCCTCCCTGCCATCACTAGGTCGGAGGCAGCATAAGAAGAACAAGGAAAAGAAACAAGAGAAATTAATATCAATAGAGGGAGCTCAAGGCTGCTCAAGTCAACCTATAATACCCCAACCCACCCTCCTACTGATGCCTTGATCCCTCTCAGCCCCTTTGATACTGTCACATTTCAGACCCATGTTCGCTTCTTGTATGCCTTCAAACCTCCCAACCCATCAAATGAAGTCATTGAACAAGGGCTCCGCCGTCTTGATGGCTATGTAATGCGTATCCAAAACATACTGATATTGATAACATTAATGGTAATGGAAAGGCTGGTTCCGGGTAGAGATGGGGGAGAGATGGTGCTCATCCCTCATCTTGAGATGGACTGTTAGTTTAGGTTCCCTGAGATGGACGGTTAGCTAAGGATCCCGGTTAGCTAAGGATCCCTTTCCATGACTAGCAACTTGCATGAGTAGGCACTTACCTCTTTCTATATATAAGTTCTTCTAAATGGTGACTGTTAGCTGCCCTTTAATGTCATAGGAGTGTGTTGTACTAGCTGACATATATTGAACTCACACCAAACATCTGCTGTAAGGAATGTGTGTGTGTGTGTGTTTGTGTGTGTGTTTGTGTGTGTGTAAGGAGCTGAAATCCTCTAAGCATCTGAGTTCCATCTAACCATGGCCATTGATGCATTGCATGAAGCAGTATGTTTTGAAAAGTGAAAGGATTTATCAGTCCAAACCCAAATAATGATATAGTGAATCTTAACAGCTATTGTTTCAAAGATTTGTTTATTATGTAAGTAATTTTAAAGTTTTCCTTATTTATTTTTATATGTTCCTTTTTTTTATTTTTAGAAAGATGTATTTTGAAATCGGTGTGGAATGTTAGCATCCATGCATCCATCAAGAGTATGCAATCAGATTGAGCATTACTGCTGGCGGTCTCAAGAGGATCTGGATCATACATTTGCAATCTGCACCAGATTCTATAAATTTTGGAACTTGACTATTGAGAACATTGTAAAAAAGTGCCCAAATTTTGGTGGAATAACAAAAAACAGGTGCTTAAGTTTGATTTTACCACTCTCCTTGAAAGTTGAACCTGGAAAGATAAAACTTTCAGCAACTATTTGCATTAGACTTGCATTGTCGGAATGAATACAACCATCTACATGTGGAAGGTGTAATAAGCTTCATACTGAATGGGTATCGAGCAGAGCCAATGTTCGCATCCAAAAATTTTCATTGGTTTTGGAGTGCTTCAGAAAAATGAGGTTTTGTTTTGAAATAGGAAAGAAAGGGACTCGCCCGTCGGTACGAAGATTGACCGTTCCCAGCGCCTTTAACGGGGGTAATCAACCCAAGGGCTATGTTTATCATTGATGCATTTCGTTTTGACTTAAACATCATTTTGATTCTATATGCGGTGTAGAAAATATAGAAAGTTTTATATTTCAAACTTTTGAAAAGGCTCTTGAAGAGTTGCTTGAAAATGTGAAATATTTTGAGGAAAAAGTGGAATTAGTAAATATCATTTGAAAAACTTGTGAAATCATTTTGAAATCACTTTAGTGTTCTCTTAAGACTTTAAGTAGTTTTGAGATTTTGCTCTAAATTAGTTACGACCTAGTTAGAGTTTCATCTCATCTTGGTTAAGTTTCTTTAGAGATGTGTTTGTGCCCACAAGTGATATTAAGTGAATGTGGATGCATGAATGCATTCATCCTATATGATTGGAATGATATAAAATATTCATACCACAACATTCATCTAAAGTCATTCCTACCACAATATACATCTAACATTTTTGTAATAAATATTTTTGATAAAAAGATAAAAGTTTTTGAAAATTGAATGAAGTTGTAGACCCTCAAGCATGATTCCAATATTGGGTCATTACTTGATTTTGGTCTTAGTGAAGTCGGCAAAAGAAAAATTAAAATTTTAAATGATAAGAGAAAATATTGAAAGAATGGAAAAGATGAAAGACTTAATCCCAATAGAGATATAGAGAAAGAGAGAGAGAAAGAGATCTTGAAAATCATAAAATCAAATATTTAAAAGGAAGAGAAATACGTATTCATATACATATTTATATATACATATGTATATATGTATAGATATGTATATGAAACCTTGTGAAAATGAACCTTAAATCAAATAGAGAAGAGAATATCATTTTAGAAAGAGAGAAAGATTTAAAATGGAATACACTTTGTGTCACCAGGGTGTGGCAGAATTGGACCCGCACCCGCGTCGACGCGACGTGGGTGTGGATTCGGGTGCGGGTGTGACCTTGATTCACACCCAAACAGCACCTGATGAGGAGCTCGCACCCAAACTGCACCCGGGGGAGAAAGGGACGATTTGGGGGAAAGGGAGAGGGAGAGCAAAGGAGGAAGAGAGGTGAGGACGGGATAAAAGGGAGAAACAGATGGGAGAGGGAGGAAGAGAGGTGAGGACTGGAGGAAAGGGGGAAACAGATGGAAGAGGGAGGAAGAGAGGTTGGGAGAGGGAGGAAGAGAGGTGAGGACGGGAGGAAAGGGGGAAAAAATGGGAGAGGGAGGAAGAGAGGTGAGGACGGGTGGAAACGGGAAAACAAATGGGAGAGGGAGGAAGAGAGGTGAGGACGGGAGGAAAGGGGGAAACAGATGAGAGAGGGAGGAAGAGAGATGAGGACGGGAGGAAGACCTAGCGCCGCCGCGCTGTACCGCCGCCACTGCTCCTTCCTCTTCTTCTCTGTGTCGATGCTCACCTGTGGAATGAGAGATTGAGAGGGCAAGGAAGAGGGAGATAGAGATTAGAGAGGAAGATGAGGAAGGGGAAGACGAGGAAGGGGAACCCGTCGGGCGAGTGATAAAGTTTGGGTCTGGATTTGGATTTTGATCCAATTCAACTTACCCAAAACCAAAATTATTATAAGAATAACCCTCCCTACTGAACAACGGAGCGCTTCGTCCCGTTCCTCCGACCCCGAACCTAACCTCCTTATTAAGAAATAAAGGAATGGGGAAAATTGCAATTTTGATTTTGATATTTAATAATTTTATGGTTTATAGATAATTTTGTCATATATATTATTATTATAAATTAATAATAATAATAATAATAAATAGTCTTCCAGCACCGCCGCACCTAAATTTTTTGAGATGTGCCGCACCGGCACCCCGCATTCCGGTGACATAGAATACACATATATATATTTATATATACGTATATGAGAGTTTGTAAAAGGATATGTTAAATCATAAAGAGAGAATGACAAGGAAAGATATTCATATGCACACATATGTATATAACAGGTATATACACATATGTCTTCATGAGTATTAAAATCAAAAAATGAATTGAAAATAGCCGACTTCAATTTTTTATGTAGGCCGAAAAGGAACTTGAGCTCATGCAAGAACCTAAGTTAAGTCTCCAAGGCCGTATTAGAAGAGTTCTTTCGAAAATGTTTTGAAAAATATGATTTATATAAACATAGAATATTGTTATTCCATTGGTTGCAAGGGAATATGTTTCTTCCACCGTTGGGTATGTGTTAACACCCCAAATTTTTCCACATCAAAATTGAAGCAATGTGAAAATTTCACAAAAGAATTGTGAAAATTTGCAATTTCAAAGCCAATTTCGAATCTAAAGAACAATTTAGATTCAAATCACGAATTTAACCCGTGACATGAATCCCAATGCAGGATTACGAATCCAAATCCATTTACAAATGTCATTTGATCCAAATCCAATTACAAAATTCAAATTCTAACTTAGATCCAAGAATTGAGTCTGGAATGCTACGTGGGACCCATGTGTGGGCCCCCACATAGCCCGTGTGGTCAAGAGCCCCCCAGGGGCCACGCCCCCCTCCATTTAAGAAAAAAAATAAATAAATATTTTCTCTCAAATTAATTGAAGAAAAGTCATTTTCAAGAAGAAATAAAGGAGAAACCTAGGAAAAGAGAGACATGTATGTCTCTTTCTCTTCTTTAACTAGGCCTCTTTAAAGGAAAAGTCATTTTCAAGGAGCAATTACTAGGCTTGTCAAACTCACCTAACCTACTTAATCCAAGTAGGATTGACCCGGGTGCACCCAAATGTGGTGCCAATTCCAGCTAGGTTCGGTCAACATGGACTCAACACAGTCAAATAGTAGGTCTGTCTCACGATCCAATCAATGGACGAAAATAGACTTTGACCGAGCCAAACCCACTTTGACTAAACTCAGTCAAAGTACAAATCAACTCAATTAAGAGCTTTCTTAGCTCAAATTTATCAAATTACCTCAAACAAAGTCAAACTACTCGCAAATGAGCCTTGACTTTGGTCAATTGATCAATTTCGACAATTTTGCCATTCTGTGGTCAAATTGAGATTACAGAGCCTAAATTGGTCCATGAAAGGTAAATAAACATTTGGATTTGTCAAATACATGAATCAAATACCAAATTTAAATTGAATATTTCAAACGAAAGTTTGATTCAGTTGAAATCCAGCTTCAATCAAGTTTTGGACGAAAATACCCTTTTCGAACCAAATCTGATAAAATTTTTGAAATTTATTCAAATTTAAATTGGATTATCATAATTCAATGGCATTTGGAGCTTAGTAACTAGGTTTTAATCTTACAAGCTCGATTTCAAAAAAAAACTAAATAAATAGTATAAAATAAGGGCAAAACCCTGTGCAAGGGCATTTTCGTCTAAAATTTTGGTCTAGTTGGTCACCTAGGTCTGAACTCATGTTGACCAAACCTAGCCCAGCCCACCTAGCTCGTGGAAATGGGCTGAGAAATGGTCTATTAGAGTCTTTAAAGCCTATTTAACTCATTTTACAAGTTGCCAAGGTCTTAAGCAAGTTCCCAAGGTGAGTTAAGAAGGTGGTCGAACCCACCTCCTCCTCTATATAAACCTCCCTTTGGCCACCAAGGAGGGGGCGAATTATGGAGAGCATTCTATCAAGTTGCTGCAGCCAAGGAGCTAGGAGGGAGAAGCCAAGGAAGAGAGGAGAGATTCGTCCAAGCCCTATTCCCTCTTTCATCCATTTTCTTCCTCACTTTCTTCTATTCTCCCTATTGATTTTGCTAAGTTAGGGTGCTTAAGTGAATCCTTACTTAGGATTTTCGTGCTGAGAAGCCCTCTTTCTTATTCTAAATTCCAGCAAGTAAGCTATTCTACTTCTAGCTTTGCTAAGCTCGAATCCAAGCTTGGATTCTTGTTTAGGATTGCTTGATCTAGAAATCAAGTGAAGATGAAGGACAAACATCAAGACCGACCGCAAGGTAGGTGATTTTAACTCACTTCTCTTCTACTTTAGCTTCTTGTTGATTTATTTTAATTTCAGCAACTCGTGTGAGGGTCTATTTTCATTTTCTTACGGCTGGGAATGATGTCCAGCTAAGGGAAACCTACGCTTCAATGTACATGTTAATGCATAATGCATGCATACGTCGGTTTTTCTTAAATATGAACTCACTTATCCAATTTTGAAGTGGGCCCCAAGGCCACGTCCCTTTCAAAACAACCAACTTAAAACTATTTTGAACTCCCCACCATGAGAGAATCCCATGGTGAGAGAGTGAACTTACTGCAATATATATATGACGAAAAAGCCTATTAAGGATGGATGCATTCTCATGAAGGTAATCCACCTTTGCATGGCAAAATTAAGGATGAACTAGCTTGAGCATTCATTTATCCCTTTCTATTTAAAGTTATTTTGTTTTATTTAATTGACCAAGGGTGGTAGGGGAGATTTGAAACAAGTTTTCAATCTTTCCATGTAAAAGAACCCAGCCATGAATCTTCATGATTCGTGAGTTATGTGGTCCCTTCATGAAATTTCATTTTGAAGAGTAAAGTATGTATATGTATACATTGTTATATATGTACATATATGTGTTCAATCTCTTGTTAAAATTTGATTTCCTTTCTTAAAATCAGATTGGAACACGTTTCCAAACTGGTTTTAAGAAGATTGTTTATTTTGATTTTCATAATACCAAGTTATGAAATCATTTTCATCTCATTTTAAAATTTGCTTAATTTCAGCAATCCATAAGTAAGATGTATGTATGATGTTGAAATCAGACCATGTTCTATAGGAATTGGCTTAAGAATGTCAAATTTTATATATTTGAAATGTCAACTATCCTAGAACCATCCAAAGAAGCTGACGATTTCGTGAGTACGAAATCTGAAATCTGATGAAGGACTTCACACTTCGATTTAAGAAACAAGCCCTTTATTGGAATCAATGTCCATAATTTTCAGCTATCTAAATCAACATAAGGTCTGATTTTTTTTAGCTATCTTGAGACAAAAGTGGATGTCATCCATGTCTCTCATCTATTTCAAAAAAAAAAGGTTGATTTTGACATCTCTTGCATATTTTTCATCATTTTGATAATTTTATGTCAAGTCTCGAGCTTATGGACTACATCTCTAATTCATGTGCTTAATCATATAATAAGCATATTTAGAGAAAGTCCTACATGTTAATTAAAATCAATCTTTATGTGTAGATTATATGATATGTAATTACAATGAATGGACTTTAAAAGATTATGAGAGAGTGAAGAATGTATGTTTTATATGAATGAATCTTGAGAGATTATGAGAGAGAGAGAAGAATGAATGTTCCATATAGTTTCCCTTCTCGTTTCATGCATTCACTTTCACCCAAAATCAATAGCACTACATGCACATTTTCAAGAAGTTAAGTGATTCGAATTTGAGTTGCAAAAAGTGACCAAGTCATATTGCAACAAGAATTTGTAAACTTCTCTTAACTTCAAAAGAAAACACAAACAATGTATTCTTAATCTTGGCCAAAGTGTGTTTGGAAAACAACATGTTTTCCAACAATTTGGAACCTATGTTTCATAAAGAGAATGAGCTCCACCAAACCAAATCACATGATTTGGCAAATGAAGCATTCAAAAATCAATTTCCTTTGCTAAGGAAACTTAGCTATTTTCTAAAGTTGATCATAATTTCAACTCATGAATCATCTCCTCAAGATTATGTATTTCAAATCGAATGGCACAAAAACAAAGGTTTTGAACCAATTTGAAAATCCTCCAATCTTCAAAATGAGTTCAAATCACTTATTCAAAATGAATTTTGGTTCTTGAATCCAAAACCTCAATGCACAAGCATATAGGATTTGCATCAATAACTTGTACATGATCCAAATGGTCCTAGTCATTGCTCTAATTGCCCCTGTTAAAGGCGGCAGGAACGGTTGGACCTCGTACCGACGGGCGGGTCCCTTTCTCCTGAAAATTTTTCTCAAAACCCCAATTTTAAAAGAATTTTGCTGACCCGCATTTCGACCCCCTTTGAAAGAGGGGTGGGGTGCGAACAGTTTGGAAGAAGCTCGAACAACATGATAAGGTGCTCATTAGGGTTCCTAATTGGATGATTAAAAAGAAACTAGCGCGAAATGATATGAAAATGCACTTTAACATGTATAAATTCGTGAAGGTTTTCCCAGGTTGGACAAGTCCCAACTTCAAAAATCACAAAAAGAAATCTCAACCCCAAACACTCACTCTCATCGTGCATTGGCTCATATAAATGGAAAATTAGAATATCATGCATGAGCATCATTTCAAACATGAATAATGAATGAAGACAATATATCAAGTATATTTTTGGAGATAAATGAAGATATGGATTTTGTTCTGTCTTGTTCATACTCCTGGTGCTCTCAAGAGTAGCTCTTGATTCCGGATCATTTGAGCTATCTTGCATGGCCATGGGGAGACAGCAAGAGAAAAATGAATATATGAAAAGGAAAGATTGCATGATCTAAGCATGAAAATAAAAGATCATCTCATCTTCTCATGCTCTCGGTGCACTTCAGCATAGCCTCTTGACTCTAAAAATAGAGATTAAGGGCTATCTCATATGGCCATGGGGAGAGGAAGAAGAGAGAAAATGAGGAAATGAAAATAGAGGTTTACATACCTCGGATATTAATGCTATTAAAAGTGTCATAGAGAGAAGAGAAAATGAAAATAGAAATAAGAAAGATTAAATGCCTCGAATGTGATTGATATTGTAAATAAGCTCTCTCTTTTGAATGATCTTGGACTTACATTGAATGAAGCTCCCAAGATGTTGAAGATGAAGAAAAATGGAAAGAGAGAGAGGGAGAGAGAAAGAGCTCAAGAGAAACCATAAGTCTTCAAGTGAGAATACTCTAGGGTTTCTCTCAAAGCTAACTCTTGCCTAAGAGGGAAGAAGTTGGGGGTACTTATAGAGAATTTTGGAGCCAAAATTCGAAATTCAAATTCAATATTTGAATTCAAGAAGGAAAACTTTTTAGAGCCAAAATTCGAAATTCAAATTCAAGATTTAATTCAAGAGGAAAGAGTTTGGAGCCAAAATTCGAAATTCGAATTCAATATTTGAATTCAAGATGGAAGAATTTTAGAGCCAAATTTCAAAATTTGACTTCGGCTTTGGAATTTGAGTTTGAAATTCTCGATTTGGATCTAAACTTAGATTTTGGATCTAAACTTAGATTTAAGATTTATTTTAAAAATAATAGTCCCAAAATTTTAATAGCCCCCTTTTTAAAAAAAATTTGGGGTGCTTATAGCCAACTTCAAGTCAAGCTTAATTAAGATCTATAATTGTTTTTTTTTTTAATTGTAAAGTTTAAGCAATATGATTGTACCATATATTACTTTCTTGGGTCTGTCATATGTTTTTCTCCCACAGGACTTTGAATACCCATAGAGTAGGGCTGCACAACGAGCTAAGCCAACTCGAGCTCGACTCGAACTCATTCATAAAACTCGGCTCGTGCTCGACTCGTTTATGAACGAGCCGAGTTTCAGCTTGCAAGATACTCAAAATGATAAACGAGTCGAGTTCGATTTTTAGTAACTCGACTCGTTTATACTCGACACGACTCGCAAGCCGGTACTTTATATAATATTGTCAAAACCGGTTAACTGATTTTAACTTTTAGGGTAAAAACAAGTATTTACAAGTTACACGAGTTAAACGCTTACACGTGTTAAACGAGTTACATGAGTTAACGCTTGCACATGATAAACAAGTTAAATGGGTCAAACGAGTAGAGTTCGAGCTCGATTTGTGTAGTCGAGTCGAGCTCGACTCGAGTTTGAGCCAAGCTTGAGCACAAATTTTTTGAGCCGAGTCAAGCTCGGGCTAGTGTGCAGCCCTACTTTAGAGGGTGTTTGCTTACTGTTCCATGGAACACCAAGAAGCAAATATATGGCCCTGGCCCCGCCAGATTTCAACTTGGGCCCAGGCCAGCACGAGGTCTTTTTCGTGGCCACGCCACGCCCAACCCGAGCCGGAGGGGCCGAAATTCCGATGGCCCCTGCCCGGGTGCCTACTCCAAGATTCCACGAAAGGCTACTCACTTTTATTAGTGAGTCACATTGTTGAGCATGTAAAACTGTCCTTTCATTATAAAGCACAATGATAAGAGAATACCTTGTTCAATTGGCACTAAGAGGATGTTTGATTCACGGTCCAGGAAAAGTGCACATTCCTCTTATGGGCAAACCGCGGACATATTTGTTCCACTGGTCGATGCAAACACAGCCTGTCCCAAAGTCGTCATTGTTCATTTTGTTCTTGAGATGCCAGCAACAGGGGAAGCATACTCTATTTTTGGATCTCGTGACGTTAAGCACTTACCACACGTAGTTGACAATTTACTTTGTATGTCAATGAATTGGACTATCCAATTTATCGGATGTTCACATATTCGAGTTCAAAATTAAATGAAGAAAAGTGTACTATATTTGAATTTGAATCCGAACTCTCCATCTAAATCTGATTCGACTCTAACTTTAAATTCACAATTTCCGCTTTACAAAAGAAAAATAAGATTCATTGCAAGTTAAAGGGTTTGGCATACAAATTTCATTAAAATTTGGGTTCATATCTGAATCAAATGTGAAACTGAATAAAATCTGAACACAATGACATTGCAAAATTGGGAATAAATTTAACTTAAAAAAATGCATCAAACTCTTAATCTGGGTCCAAATCCAAGTATGTATAATGCCATTGGGTTGGACTTAGCAATTCCTGGATCGGATCTAATACCGACTCCTTTAAATCCCTAACAAAGACAACCAAAAAAGACTTGTTACATTCTCGAATTGCACGGCAGGACCAAATGTCCGGTCCGATCCATACAATTGCAATACAAGTATGGCCCTTCAACTATATGCACCATTATCATCTTGGCAACTATATTAATCAAAACAATTGGTACAAAATAGTACCCAACTTCACTGCATGGTATGCGTAGACCTCCACACCCGCACCCACTCCTCCATGGCATCCGCGGCTCCAGCAAAGGTCGGGTCAGCACGTCCCAGCTCCTCTCTCACCAATTTTGTCATCTCCACAAAGCATTCTTCTGCAGTCACAGCGGACTGAGGCAACCTCACTGATTGGAAGAATGGAACCGCCACCTCGAGGAGGCTGGTACCTTCCATGGTACGTTCCATCTGGATCTCCTGCTCAGTTTCACTGTCGCCACCTCTTTGTACGTATGGCATACCGCTCTTGATACCATACCCCAAGTGATCGCATACCACTTTTACGCACATCCCACACCATAGATCTTCAACCGTCTCATGTCGGACCTCCCCTTCTCCGGCCAATACCAACCCGGAGAACAAAGCCGGCCCGATCAATTCCCGGTCAAATGCAACATTCACACCACTCAGTGGAAGCATGGTACCCTTGGGTACCGTCACTACCGCATCTACAAGTCTATCATTGCGCTTCCCGGACTTCAAAATAGATGCATCAAAGTCCGGTATGTTGAGCCAAAGGCCACAAGATACCGCACAATTCACACCGCACCGTAGACCGAAAGGATACCCACGAACGAAATCCGACCCCTTGGCATATGGGTCATAGAGGGTATTGAAAAAGAAAGGGGTGGCAGGTGTCGTCAGATTTGCCAAGTGTTGTCTCACGACATCGATCGGACGGCCGAGATTGTCCTTGAGCGGTACGCAATCAGCATCTATAGATAAGATGTACCGCCGCTTAGACATGAGGTACCCAAAGTACCGAGTAGAGAAGCCAGTGAACCGAAGCAAGGAGAGCGATTCGGGGCCTATACGAACCTCCATGTCGGATCGGGTGTAGACACAGAGACTCGGGAAATCTGGGGGAATCTGGAGAGCAGAATCAAGTTCAGGATCTTTGACGATTATGATATGAAATCGCGAAATCAAGGATCGCCATTCTTCCAAGAATCCGAGGTCCGGGTTGAGTGCTGCGATCACGATATCCACCTCGTCGTCTTCCACCATCTTAAACATTCTTCCTTCCTTAGACACAGAGACTCGGGAAATCTGGGGGAATCTGGAGAGCAGAATCAAGTTCAGGATCTTTGACGATTATGATATGAAATCGCGAAATCAAGGATCGCCATTCTTCCAAGAATCCGAGGTCCGGGTTGAGTGCTGCGATCACGATATCCACCTCGTCGTCTTCCACCATCTTAAACATTCTTCCTTCCTTCCCTCTGATCTCAACTCGTTCTTCCTGCTTATGCTGTTCTATGGAACAAAGGTTAGATCAGTAACAGGAAGTGTCGTCCCATATATTAGGATGAGTGAAGCGACTGAGCGCAGAAACGATCGTGGAAAGCATGGCAGGAGAACGACGACCCGATCCCTCGGGCTATTCTTTTGTGGTCTTTTTTAGAAATTCTGACACCCATTCCCGTAGAATAGAAGAAAAGTGTGGTCAGATCTTTTTCTGATGTTCTTTCTTCAACGAATTCTTTTGAGAATAATCATCAAGTCAAGATGATTTGAGAAACACTAAAGATAGCTCTCTCTCTCTCTCTCTCTCTCTCTCTCTCTCTCTCTCTCTCTCTCTCTCTCTCTCTCTCTCTCTCTCTCTCTCTATATATATATATATATATATATATATATATATATATATATATATATATATATATATATATATATATATATATATATATATATTACTTGGATTCTATCAACATCATTTTCTATTTTTGTGTCTAACTTTAATACCAGCGAGTTGAGATTTGCTGTTATATTCTTTAATATGCCCTTTAAATTCAATCTCCATATCCCCAACATTGAGGTTGTTTTTACATAGATGAAATCGTTAGAATGTGGGCAAGCTGCTCATAAGTTTTAAACCTGATTTCGATTTCTCAGCTGCAAACTAAAATTCAACTTCAATGTGTTTAGTAATTCTTGGAATAATTTGTGAAGCCACATTAACTCAGCAAGAGCATTCCCCATGGCTCCATATTCAACTTGTGTGCTTGACTCGACCATAGCTTGTTGTTTGCTGATTTCCATGAAATTACTTTATCTTCATTTGCACATATCCACTAACATGCTTCCAATGTTTTCTTGTGGGATATGGAGGTGAAATTCTTTTTACATATCCAAACTCTCTGTCCAGCTTAAACGCACTTCTCGATGCAACGTCTCGAACAAGTTGTTGTGAGACGTTGGAAGATTTCTCTGTCAAAATTTAATGAAAAAATCCAACAATGTGAGACAATGCATAAACTCATCTACTTTTTAGGCCAAACGGTTCAGCTACGGGTATTAGTAACACCATGTGGGGTTTTAGGGATGTGAACAGATCGGATTCAGATTGGATATATCCTTAATCATATCAGCCTTTTCATATATTCCGATTCGAAATTGAATTAAAAAAATCATATTTGAATCTGAATCTGAAATTTGATTTTACAATTTGAATCCAATTCAAATTCGATTTTTATATTTATATTTGAATCCAAATCCGAATTTTAAACTGGGTTTTGTCAATTTTTAAAATTTAATAGCATTAGATACAAGATATTTGTCTAAAAATGTATCTGGTTTGAATCTGTATCTAAATTCGATCAGATTATCCAAATTCGATCGGATGTCATTTATTAAATCCGAATCCACTAAGATTTATTAATCAGATATTAAATTTTTTCTCATATGCCATTTTTTCTAATCGATTCCGTTGCGTATCCATTATAAATTGGATATATTAACATCCTATTCAAATCTCACAATCATCCAAAGTAATGAAAATAAGTAATGGTGTTTAACTTTTCCTGTAATTACAGGAAAATAGTTCAGAGTTTATCAAATTTATCTGACGGGGATAGCTGAGAAATTGTTTCATAAATGCCATCTCGCTGCGTTCTGCGGAATCCTGTGCACGGTGAGTGAAGGGTGAGATGGGAGGACACGGAGGGCTCAACATCCTCCCGCAGAAGAGGTGGAACGTCTACAACTATGAGAATCGGGAGAAGGTCCGGCGAGACGAGGAGGCGGCGGCCAAGGAGGAGCAGTTGAAGCAGGAGCAGGCCAGGCGGCGGGACGCCGAGTTCCGCCTCGAGCGCCTCAGAGCCCTCCGCGGCCTTCCCTCTCGATCCAACGAAGAGGCTCCCGATTCTGGCCCATCTTCCGTCCAGGATGAACAAGCGGCTTCGGATTCCGGGCACATCAACCTCTTTGAGGGCCTCAAGGTCTTCCCCTTCGGCGGTGAAGGCGAAGACAAAGGCAAGAAGGAACGGTCGGATGACCGGAAGAAGGGGCAGATGAAGCGGAAGAGGGAGGAGCCCGCTCCTAGGGTTGTGACGGCGGAGGACGAGAAGTATCGGATGGGGTATGGGGTCGCCGGAGCAGGCGTGAAGAAGCCCTGGTACCTCTCGCGGACGATCGGCGTTGTGGCGGAGACTGACGAAGTTGAGAGCGCCTCTGAAAGGCGATCGAATGGTTTGTAAAATATTTTATTCCTTCTTTTTTTCGGTTGAATTGTTTTTATGTTCCTTGTCTTTGGATCTTGCTGGCGATCTTCTTTTGAAAAAGTTCTATTGGTTTGTGGATGAGCATTTCAACTTCCTTTGGTTGAATGGATTGTTAGTGTTTTCTAGTTGCAATTTTCTGTTTAACGTTCCTCCTTTCTGCCTAAGGTTTCTTGAGATCTTTGATACCATCTTTATTGGAGCTGAATGGGTTTCTAGGGTTTGATAATTGCGAACGGTTCTTATAGATATTGGGGAAAATGATTTTTCCGTTTCTTCTCTATGTTTGTTTTGGCGGTTTGGTGACAGTTGTCTAACTGATTCTTCCGTTCTTCATGTTTGCTTTGTTGGCGCGGTACTAATATCCGTAGTGGTTGGTATTTCAGAATCTGTGAAGAAGAGCGGGAAGAAATCAATTGCAGAATTGAGGGAGGAAAGGATGAAAAGGGAGAAGCAAGAGAAGGGAAGGGCTCAACTGTTGCTATCTAAGGTCAATGGAAAATTTGATAGACAGAGTAGGAGATATTCAAGATGAAACACTATTTTGTGTTTCTCTTCTCTGTTCGTTAAGTTTTGACTGTATGTATACTATTTTGATTGTGCAATTTGTATATCATAAAAAATATCAGTCCAGCAGTTGAAAAAAAAGATGGAAAATGAAAGAGAAAATTGGTCCTGTTAAAATCTTGTCCGATATTTTACAGTGATTCTTCTTGCAGCTGGTTCATTTGGTCTTGAGGTTGGTGGTGCTGCTTTTTCCTGTTGAATTTCTATGTTAGTGATGCTGCTCTTTCCTTTTGAGTTTCTATAATGCGCATATGTCAACTGACAGAATTCTGTTTCTACAAATTTAGATTTTACAATGGTTCTGCAACTTCCAGCATATAGAGACGGTTTTCTTAAGCATCAATGTTGTTCTATTAGTGCATCATATGGGTTATAGTTTAGCTGGTCAGGCTAGCAGGCTGATGAGAGGCTGGCCGTCAGTTTGATTTCCATGGGTGTAATGCTTCTGGGTCACTGGGTGAGATGCGGTACTGAGTTGAAGGTACACTTCAGCTCTGCTTTGGAAAGTTACTTCAAGATGAAACAGTTCTTGTGCTTCTTTTCTGTGTGTTAATTTCTGGCTGTATATATACTCTTTTGATTAGGAAGTTGTATGTTGTGGAAAATATCAGCAGGAAAAAAGAAAATGGATCTTCTGTTAAATATCTTGTTTGATATTTGACTGTAGCTCTTTTTGTAGCTGGTTGAGTGGGCTTGAGACTGTGATACTGCTTTTTTTTTTTGAGTTTCTATAACACGCATCCATCAACTGACAGAGTTCTGAATGATAATGTCTTAACTTTGCGTAACTTCCATATTTTCAGTAACCTGATGATATAATTGGAATAGCACACGTATGTTTGCATGCTTTTCTAAGTGGCTAAAATCTGGTGTTCAGAAATATGGTAATCTCCTCGAGTGGGACTTTCGTGCGTGCATTAATGGCTTCTACGTGATTGATAAAATGATTCCTTATTCCTGGCCTCTTTACAGGGCACTGCAGATTAGCTCTTCCTTTCCACCAATTTTATCTCTTAGAGGGAGAGAGTAGTCACTAATTCTATAGGTTGATGTACTTCCTTGTTATGTCTTCTCTGCCAGGATATGAAGAGTGAGTAGATCAAGTGTCAGAAAGGATATGTCAGAAAGGATAATCCAGAATGTCAGTATTAATGACAAGATCATCTGCAGGCTTCTTCAATGAATGGAGGCAATATGCTTATGGCGGATTTAGAGTTTGGGGGAACAGATCCTGGTTAACCTTTTCAGGATTGCATCTTATCAGCACTTTTCTTTTCAGGGTTGAGCTCACTCAGTTGCATTGGTTTGGGTTTTCGTGAAGGCCTTTTCATCTTGTTTATTATCCCGCCAAGTTTGCAGGAAAACTTTTTCTCCCTGGTCAGGATCTCCATCAATTTCTCTGTGTGAAGGAATGTTACCTCTCACAGGTTGTTTTGACAGTCCATTAAAAGTTCTGGATTCCCAAACACTTTTTGGCTTTCTCTCTGGGTTAAGATATCTGTCCAGTTCATCACAATCCTCCTTCCATGATGTTTCCTGCAACCTCCACTCAGGAGTAATCCAATGTGAATCATCTCGATCGGTGTGTGAGATTCCTGGATCATTTATATGTTTTTTCACTTATTGTTGGCTGCTTGCGTTAATCATTGTGCCAGCTACTCGCCTTGCGAGATTTTTACTCTTGATTTCGAGCTTCTAGAAGCTGCATATTTATGACCAAGAATCCGGTTCCCAGTTCTAAGTATCTTGTATACTATTTGTCTAGATATTTTCACCATAGGAAAACAACTATGGAAGTCTATTATATGCATCTTCTGTTCTCTTGCAGACAGACTTTCTGTTTGTTGTTAATTGCCGATTCCTGTGTGGAACGAGTATGACCATCCATTGTTACGTCCTCAAGGTTTGCTTCTTTGTGCACACTGATCTTCTTCTAACATAGTGTGATGATATTTTAGGAAGAGAAAAAGTCATTTTCCTCGTCTGCGTGGCAATGGCATTAGCTGGTTGCAAGAGGAATCCCTTCTCCAACTGTGCCCCAAGGCGTCATCTGGGTAGGTTGGAGTGAAGTTTTTCTAACTAAACGCCAACGGCATTTCATGAGACAAAAGAGAATGGCGCCAATAGCTGCTTGTCATTGAACAGCCTTGGTTAACACTTGAATAAGTTTCTTACCTGAGCCCGTAGGATTTGAACCTCGAAAATCTAGGCTTCACTGATTGCGTTAACCTCGTCTGGGTTGAAGAAAGATGTTGGGTTGTAAGAATGGCAAGAGGGCGACAAGGCGTTCTTAAGCATCAATGGAAGGTTCTAGAAACATATGACCAGAAAACATGGGTGCTTCAGTGGTGTCTCAATTGCTCGCAGTTTCAAGCTAGCTGGTCATTGATTCGGGTAGGCGATGGTCAGAATAAGGTCTGGGGATCTGATCTTTTTATGCTGTATTGTGTTTGATTGAATATGATTTGTTATGCATTTAGATGATCCGAGCCTGAATCATTTACACCTCTACCGTTGCTACTTGGAAATCTCTGTTACTTTTTCTTAGCGTCTATATCCAAACAGCAAGGCATATGGAAGCGTTTTTCCACCATCTTTTACATCATTCCTTGCTGTTGCTGTCCAGAGGCTCCACAAAACCATGGGGACGGATGACGGCCTGCATTTCCCAACAGCTTCATCCCTGAGCCTGTCGTTCATTCACCTGGCAGTTCACATGACTCAAAGCTATCCTTCTTTGCTCTTGCATCCAAAGTTTGGGACTGTTTTGGAACCTAGGTAGTCTTATGATATATTTTTCAACTCGAGTGTTGTGCATGTTATTATTTGCAGTTCAAAAAAGTGGGTACCCATCAAATGCAAACTAAAGATGACGACACTAGTATGATACTCAAGCCTATCAGCTATACTATGCCCTTCAGACGCATCCTTCATTCACCTTATCAGACTTATCCCTCATTCACCTTATCAGCTCAGCTCCCTCCTCACATTAGACCTCATCTTTGTGGTTTCATATCAGCAGCACCGTCAAGTAATGAAATGCAGCCTGATTCTTTTCACCATACACAAAGTCGCACATGACCCAGCCACAAGTTTTTTTAATTTCAAGTTCGTAGTGCTTTGCATTTAGTCGTCCTCAAAGGTCGACGGTACAAGTGGTGAACCCTCAATCCACTGGTTTATCTTTTCTCTATCTGCAGTTACAGTGTTACACTATTTCCTCATCTGCTTCACCGCTTAATTATGTCCCTATAAGCCATCGAGCACTTCTAGGTGTGCTTCAGGGTCTCATTTATTCCCAACGTATGAGCGGTCATCGTAATGGCTGTTCAGGCCAGCTAGGCAAGCCCAGCCTTATAGTCAGGTTAGGACTTGAACGACTTTTACATGTAAACATATACCTGGTTTACTTGGATTCGGATCCAAAACCAAATCCCATTGCAAAGCGGATCTTTTTCGGCCATTCAGCCGGGGCAACTGGGTCCGGAATCATGGTCTGATGACACGAGTCGCTTGATCACTGGGGAATAAGTTCGGACTTTGTAGCACGACTTTTCTGAAGGGACTGCTTTGGGACTTGAATGTGATTTGGCAGAGGACTGAGCCTAAAGCCTAACTTCTTCATGTATGATTTGCGTCCATTACTCCGCTTTCGAAATTCACTTGGGTGAAGCTACACCGAGGCTAAGAGACTTCATTGCTCCCTCGGCCATGTAGAACCCCAAAGCTACTCTTTCGCTCTCAGGGACATAGCAAACGTCGGCAAGAGCTAGCAAGAAGCTGGTGATCGTGGAACTTGAACCAGCGACTGGCGCCTGCTGACCGCCCGCTGGCCTACCCAGGTGCGCCAAACCTTTTAGGGAACTTGAATTCAGTTTTGCATGTTGTACATTTTAAACCCGAATGCAGCTACAACTCCAGTTAAAGCAATATCTAAGTAGTTGGTTTCGGTACTGTCTATATATATATTTATCGAATCAGAATCTAATCGCTTTGTGACCCTACAGAGCCAAATTAGGTACGATTCTTAATCTGCCTCTAAGATTTTTTTTGGGTAAGTGGGGGAGACTAATTATTTGACGTTGGTGGTGAGAAATTCACGTTCTGCTTCACTAATAAAGCCCCCACTGACGTTTCTTCTGTTTAATCATCAGATGTGGGACTCGTTATTGACTGAAATCGTCTATCTTGATGTTACTGGCACCACATGTCAGTTTTTAATTATTTAATGTTTTCTATTGAAATTTGTTTTTATATTTTCGAATATCATTTTTTATTTTTTTTGGCCAATTCACAACCCATTCAGCTGAATCAGGCCGATTCATGGAACTGGCAGCCCTGGTTTATGAAGGGATTTTTTTACACATTGCTTCTAGGGCATCATTTATAAACGGATAAATTATGATTCATACAACCATGCAAATGTGTTTGTCCTTCGGGCGAAGTGTAGCTACCAGCTGGCTGTTGGTAATTCCATTAAACTGAAGACTCAAGAGAATCGCAACACTCTAATTGAAGGATGTATTGTATCTCACCCAAGACTCGAAACAGTTTTAAACCTCGGGAGCAAAGAAAAGGGTAAGAGAGCTTTGGCCCCCTTTTTCGGGTTGGCTTCGGCTCACCCGGAGCACATAATACATTTGTTTCAGTTACATATTAAATATATGTAATGTTCATGTTATGGAAATGATCATATTATGCATAAAAGACACTCTAATCGTAAGAGCATATACCAGCATGTATTTGAGTCTGTATCTGCGTGTGGGTGCATGCACGCATTCCTTATGTGCAATGTCAGCTTATCCAGATCATCCTTTTCCGGTTTGAAACTTGAAGAAAACTTGTTCCGGTCCATGCAAGTCTGGAATCGGATACTGGAGTGGCGAAGTCCACGTTAGGGTCAGAACAGACCTATCCCATTACTTCTCCTAGCCGTCCATTTACGAACTCCTATTTCTTGAGCAGATCCAAATCTCCAACGACAGATCTGGATCAGATCCAAAACTGGGGCTACCATCCTGGTTCCACTATCCAATGTTGGATTGGCTGTGTGGAGGGGAACTGAACTTTTGAGGATTTTGAAGACGTCAAGAACATTTTTGGGAGTGTGCACTAGCGTCAACATCAAATGACCGCTTTATTATCAACATCAAATGACCGCTTTATTATACTAAAAGGAATGATTGATGAATTGTTCTCTTTTTTGCCTTTTCCAAGTCTAGGGATGTCATGGAGGTGCAGTACCTTTTTTGGGTCCTTTACGATTGTTTGGAGATTTAAGCATCTGGCTTTTTGTAAAGCTGTTTGTAAAGCTGTTTTACTCGTTCCCTTTTCTTTCCCTTTTTTTTTTCCTTTTCTTTTCACAAAGATACTGTAGAAAGTAGCTGCAATTCCAGTTTATGCCACAGTGACACGGTAGGCTAAAATGTGCCATCTTCCCAACCTGGCTGACCAGATCAGATTCTCTCTTTTTTCAACCTCCCTGATCGAATTTAACATATATATATATATATATATATATAAACTGCCACTTGAAATTATATATATGTGGACACCAATTTTTATGTTTTATTTTTGTCGAGTGCATGTCTGCACTGAATGATGGTGGAAGGAGAAGGGGGAACCCCTCCCCCACCACCCGACGGTGACACCCATGTCATGGTTGGTGTCGCCTAGGGGTAAAGTCAAGGTAGGGCTCACATAGGCCCTCGCTCTACCTCAAAAAAAAAAAATTAAAAGAAACATATGTAAATTTTAGAAAATTTCACTTGTCCTATATAAGAGATTTTGAAAAATGATATTTCAGTCCTAATCAAAATTTAAAAACTTTAATTTCGCTTTGCTCATGAAAAAATTCTGGTTTTGCACCATATGTCTCTTGTGACATGAGCACGGGGCAACCGGGAGGGGTTCCTCCTCCCCCTTTTCCTGGTTCATCAAAATGGAAAGTGGTGAGGAGGTTGTTCTGTCAGTCAACGGCGGCGCCCAAGCCATCGGCCGGCATCACCTGTTTGTCCGGAACTGTCGGGACAACTTAAACAAATTTCTGTCATTGTTTAAACATTTACTGTCTGCTAGCTTGATCGTTCATAAGCTCCAATCTTATTACGGCCATTTTCATCATATTATTTATGTTTGGTTCTACAAACCTATTTGGAGCAAACTTTTCTATTAATATCAAGATTTGACATGGCTTCATCTTTTATGGGAAGCTGTTTAATTTCATTCCTTTTTTAGAGCATTGTATGGCGTCTCTTTTTTCTTGCTTCCAACTTTTCTTATCATTCCGTTCCATGTAATTTCTTATATTGTAATTGTTCCAACACATAGCTAATTATAGCCTGTGTAGTTTTTAGACCTTCAAATGTCTGTAACTTCTGATTTTTCTACATGAATTGATTTATTACATATTGACGATTCACAATATTTTACTACATATTAGTTCCTCAAAAAGTAGTGCATTTCTATAGGATCAGTGTTTCATCATTTATTTTCAAGTTCCATCAAATATGGAATGGTGGTTTCAGTGGAAACCAATCCACACAAAATCAAACACAATGCTAGAAAATGGTATTGTGTTTCCCATTCCAGAGAATTAAGATCTTGGAATTGTCATTCTGGATTCTTAATTCTAGAGAATCAGACACTGCCTTAATTGTATGCAAAGCAAAACATCAGAGCCACAGTTAAAAACTATACAATCAAATACAATTACAAAGATTCAAAAAATGATTACATTGATACATGGATATTTGACATTTAAAAATTTTAAAAAAAAATACACACGTTTATCTTGAAAGGTTTATATGTTCGGGCCCTGAACATCAGCATGTTTCTTTTAAGGTGCAAAAAGACCAGAATGCCCCTTATGGTTGTGGTTGTACAATGAGTCGAGCCAACTCGAGTTCGACCCAAATGCACTCGATTAAGCTTGACTCAAACTTGACTCCTTTGTAAACAGGTGGAGTTCGAGCTTAACTGAAAACTCGAGCTTATAAACAAGACATGTTTGAGTTACATGAATTTGACTCGATTAAACTTTAGAAAGTTCGTTTAATCCAGGTAATCCTTTTTTTTTTTGTAATTTCGAACTTAAAATCAAGGAATCAAGAGGGATCAACTCAAACGAAGAGTTGGTAAACGAGTCGAGCTCGAACTGGGACTTGGTCTATGGAGCCAAGCTCAAGGTGACCTCGTATCCATGCTAAGTCCCTTAAGGCATACTTTGACCCCAATCAACTTTAAGATGGAGTTTGATAACGATTGACAAACATGTTCATTTTGTGGTTTATATTCATGGAACGCTATGTTCCAAAGAAACACCTATTACGAAATGCCCATTAACGAGCTTTATTGAAAAATGCATTAAATAAGAATATTGTATACATATAACAGGAAGTTCTTGTGAGACATGACAGATGCATTTAACGCGATACTTCTTCATTACTTACACATGAAGGAAGAGCGTACGTGTTGGATGCATTATTGTGGCCCCGCCGGAACTTTCTTCCCAATTTGCCAGTCTTTGAAGCTGTGATATTATTTTCTTCAAGGCAGGCATGACCCCACAACCATGAGTGTTTGGTTATATAAGGTTAATTAATTATGCATTTGTGCTTAATATATGGACCCACACTTAAATTTATATATTCATTCTTTTAATGAATTTTTTTCTTTATTTTGTAAAAGATATTGATAATCAATGATATTTGATGATCAATTAGATTTCAGATGCACTTAATCTTATCTCATAAAAAGCGTTGATTATCGATAACAATTCAAATTTTATTGCAGTTTCATAGCAGAATTTGAATCTGGGCCTAATATCTTATTGAAATCTAAGAAAATTTCTACCTAATCGCTAGTAAAGGTCCTATCTTTTGCTAGTATCTGAGTTTGACATTTTTTTTAAATAAAAATTTTGAATTTAGAATCTTGTTAAGTTGAATTGGACTCAAATTTGAAGAAGCCACAGATCAAAACTTGGGAGGGAACCCTAGAGCAGGTTCTAATCCACCTAGATTGTAGTAATAATAGTCGATTATATGAATATACGTACCAGTGTCGTATCGTTTTTCTAAACTGATGCGGTGATCAGCCTGATACCAGTGCTGTGTTTCCTATTAAGTTTGTTAAATAAGGGTTTGATAGCAATACGCGATATTTTAGAAATAATATCTCGTTAGATTTTTAGAATGTTTTTTTTTTATTTAAAACAAAATATTTAATTTTTTTGATGGATTTATGATATTTTAAATAAATCTCGTCATGCTGAGATCATTGTTTTAAATTTTATTCTGAATTTATTTTACAATTATAACCTGAAAATTTATGTTGTAGATATGCAGCCCTTTTTTTATCAAGTTTGTCCTTATTTCCGCCTTTCTAATATTCTACAAATGAAACATATATCAAAATGGCGCATTGAGTGCCCCTTCTCATTATGCCTTTGTATTCCAAGCAGGATTGTAAAAATATGCTTGACATCCGTGACTCGAATCGAGTTGGTGACAAACTGACAAACCGGTTTCATATATCGACTACTATAAAGGTATCGGACCCGGCCGGTAGGCAGGGGTGAACAACTGGACTCGTTATAGCTCAGCTCATGAACGAGTCATTTACATAACGAGTCGAGTTCGAGATCATGAGTCAACTCGTTCAAATAATCGAGTTGAGTTCGAGTTCACTAAACTCAAACAGTTAAAGCTCGACTTGGCTCAAAAATGATGTGTAGCGATTTTTTAAATATTCGACTCGTTTTTTTAATTAAAAACCGATATATTGACATTAATTAATTATGTAAGTTTTTACAAAAGCTCCTTCTGGTTTGTCAAGCCTTAATCGAGCCTAGCTCGATTTATAGCAAAGTAATAATCCATATATTCAAATGAGTTAATCGAGTCGAGCTCGAGCTCAACACATAACTGCCGAGTCGAGTTCGAGCTGCTTCTATCAAGCTATTCCCGAGCTCAAGCCGCTCGAAATTTCATTAGTCGAGCCGAGCTCAAGCTGGCTGAACTCGAGGTCGACTTTGCTCGTGTTCACCCCTACCGGTAGGCAGCCCCTTGAGCTACAGGTGCATGGCGATGCAATAGTTAGCATGTAGCATGGGTGCATTCTTAAGGTACCAATGCTGTTTTGGACCTTAAAATTAAATTTAAAAAAAAAATAAAAATTTGTGCTTCTAATTTCACTGAAGCACCCAAGCAATGAGATTCTCCTCCCGCTACCCAACTACTACGAAGTTATCGCGCATCATAAACTATTAATCCTTTTATTATTTTATATACTTAAAAATATTTATTTAATATTTGCCAAGAAGTAAGGGTTCTTAGTTGGATATGGGCCCGCTTGGTCCCGTTGACAGCACTAAAACGAAAAAGTGAAGTGGGAACGAGCCGATACCTTCCCCACTCCAAAAGCTTTTATCTCTTCCTCTCCCAACTTTTTTCCTTTTTTTTTTTGCCTGATTCTCTTTTGTGCAACAGAAGGCTGTCCCCTCCTTTTCCTACTGCCATAAAAAGTGATCCGCCTGAATCGGCCGATTCATAATCAAACGGCAACGGTGGCTGATACGGCGATACGGCGGGGCAGTTGTTTTTTTTGGTAGTTATTTTTAAAATATGTAACTTAAAAGGGCTTTAATTTTTTACTTCGTTTATATTTATTTTTTAACCATAAACATAACAACAGTTTTTGTTGATTAATTTCCCTCTCAGCCGAGTCATTGAATCTACAGATTCGATCCGGGATTTTATTTTCGTGTCACTTCTCAGACGGTTCTTGCCAATACATGGTTTGTCCTATTTCCTACATATCGCCGTTGGAATTGGAGCGGTACACGAACCGAGACAAGCTCGAGCTTGGTCAGCTGAACTTGAATCGACTTGATAGACTCTGAGCCTCAGCTCGAGCTCAACTCGTTCAAGCATTTTTACCAACTCCTCATTTGACTTGATCTCCTTCCTTGGCTTTAAGTTTGAAAATTACAAAACCAAAAACCTAGCTAGATTAGATGAGCTTGTGTTTTATCAGGTCGAATTGATGTGACTCGAACTCGACTAGTTTATAAGCTTGTGTTTTCAATTAAGCTCAAGTCAAGCTGGAGTGAGCGAGTTGTACATCATTAATTGGAGTCTCCCCTTTTCTAGATCCGTTTAAATGGGTATAGTACTAATTGGATCTGTGTTTTTGTTAGGCATTTTTGCATGAATTACAGATCCAATTTGGAAACTACTCGAACCTGGGTATGGTTTTAGAGGACTTGGTGCTGGTTGTCCTGAGTCTGGATCCAGATCTGATTAAGTCAGATCCGGTTCAGTCAAGTAGAGGTCAGAACCACTAAGTTCAGGGAAAGAAAAAAGGGTGACTAAACCCTCGTTTCAGATGTGACCCGTTGGCAGCCTTATGAATTTTGCAGTTATGAAATCCGGATTTGGATTTAAATATGGGCCTAGTAAATGGTATGAGGATTGCATCTGGGCCCGATGCATGAAATTCTGACGTTTTCTGCTTCATTTATTTGAATGGCATCCTGCATCCATTAGTTGTAGGGGTGAACAAGAGCCGAGTTCAGTCGGCTCGAGCTTGGCTCGACTAATAAAACCTTGAGCTCGACTCGGCTCAAGTTCGATAATAGCTCGACAGAAGCAACTCGAGCTCGACTCGGTTCAAGTTCGATAATAGCTCGACAGAAGCAACTCGAGCTCGACTCGACATTTATGTGTTGAGCTCGACCTCGAGTCGATTAAGGCTCGGCAAAGTCATAAACTCGTTTGAATATATCAACTTGATTAAGGCTCGACAAACTCGATTAAGGATCAAGCCCGACTCCCGACTCGGCAGTTACGTGTTGAGATTCCGATTAGGGGTGCAATTGTGGATGCTAAGTGAACCGATTCTTGTCCCTTCCTCTTCCCCTCATCTTCTCTCTCTCTCTCTCTCTCTCTCTCTCTCTCATGTTCAATGATTCACTGTGTTTATATTTTTTTGTAGAATAACATTTATTCTCACTGTCTTTATATTTTTATGTGCAATAACATTTACTCTCAGGGAGAGACTTTTGTTTTCTTTCAAGCATGGATGGGGAGCATTTAACGCTTGACAGAATCCACTCCTGGTCAGAAAAAATCTGAAACTAACTGTTCACGTACATCTTTAATTAAGGAGCCATTGATTTTCAAGCACGTCACGTGGAGCCACGGAAATGTCATTGAATGCCCATAATTGATTGAATAATTAATACTGGTGCTTGCTCGAGTCAAACAAGGACTCAAATGTCACAAAGGGAATTGATCCAAATCTAATATAAAGATTTAGATTTCACTTCAAGGAGTATGGTATGATGGCGTAAGATTGGATCGAATCCGTGTTCATGATGATCCTTGATCCATATGAAAAAGGTTGAAATCGCGTTTCTACATGTGGATTGTGATTAATGAATCTCACTCTGAATATATGATGGCATATCCAGCACACTAGCACAGAACATCTTTTCAAACTCAAAAAGATTGTGAAATGTCAGATTCAATCAGAGTAACCTGCTAGGGTTTAACCAAATATTAATTTCAACGTTGATTCTTCCGCTCTATTGGCATCCCTTTCTCTTGGATGAGTACCGTTTAATAGTATTTGTTTTCATCTCTCTCTCTTTCTCTCTCTTTATATATATATATATATATATATATATATATATATATATATATAGAGAGAGAGAGAGAGAGAGAGAGAGAGATAAAAAACAATATATATATATATATATATTGTTTTAAAAAAGATATGATTACCATAACATGTTTGTGTATACATACTGATTTAATATAAACCTTGCTTTAATTTAACTTATTTTTCTAGTTAATATATATATGTGTGTGTAGAGAAGGAGAGAGAGAGAGAAAAGAGTTCAACGCTGCTGTGTTGGAGTTTAGTACTAAAGAACAATCATTAAATTAGAATATTTACTACAGTCTATGTATGGTATATATATATATATATATATATATATATATAGGGGCTACTTTATATGACGGCCCGCCGGGCCGCCAGGAAGGGGATTTTACTTACAGGTTCACCTTCAGACAAGTTTTTCCGACACAAAACGACCAAACGGGATTACTTACTTAAGAAAATGATTTTCGTATAAATAAATAAGACAGCAGTTTTTGTTGTGATGCCATACGTTGAAATAAGAAGCCGCCCGCCAATAAGAAACGACAATCAAGTCTGACTTTTCATGCACAACAAATAAGTGCGTAAGGTTTTATGTAATTCTTGCCCTCACATTAATTAAAAAAAAATGAAACTAAAGGTGAAAAATATCTAAAAGTTTAAAAATTCATAAAAAATTTAAAAACAAACGAAAAGAAACCACGTGTTTTGGCAATGACAAAACCAAAAAAATTTATGAGGCAGGCCGAATTATATTTTCAAAATTTTGACAAGGGATAAATACAAATTTTCAAAACTTTTGTACAATTTTTCAAAACTTTTATATAGAGTAAATGAAATTTTTTGAACTTACATATAAATTTAAAAGAAAATTGAAAAATTGAGGCTAAAGCCCCTTTCAACCCCCTTGACTCCGCCTTTTGCTGAAAGGCACTCACCACATAATGAGAGACATTTTATATGTAAGTAAGCAAAAATTTAAGGCAGACCAATATATAAATAAAATTTTTTTATTGGACTGTATAGACAATTGCCCACATATGCCTACTTCTGGCTCGGCCCCTGGTTTCAAGAACAATCAATAATTATTGAGCATCCCATTAATCATGCTAGCAGACAACTCAACACATTTAAAAACTCCCAAAAAAAAAATGTTAGGAGTTGGGTCCCGACCGTATTATTATCAAATTACGATAGAAGCAAAGGCTACGACATGAATATAAAAGAGCATTACAAAAAAAAGTACCTCCCCAGCCAACACCAACACAGTCTTTCCTATCTCATATACGAAATTATCTTAGATCCTGCACAGTAGCAGCATACAACACAGCTGCAGTGAAAGTGTATTTAACTAACCAAATATATATATTTGTAGTTTTGTACCCCGGGCGTATGCAGATGTGGACAATTACCGCATCGGCCCACGAAAGTGTTTATTTTCGTATTGAAACCTTATGGCAGATCTCATTTACATGTGGGTGCACCTTAAAAGTTTAAAATTACAAAAAAAAAAATTCTGGCTCTGTTTGTATCATCACAGTGGTCATTAATCTGTCTATCACATCTTGTCTGATGACACGGAACTTTTTTTCTCTATGTTTAGGTAGAGCTCTAATGACTACGTCTCTGCCTCTCTGTCTCCCTCAAAAGTTCAACCTGTTTAGGTGGAACTCTAATGTTGGAATAAAAAATACAGGGACCAAGCAAAAACACCCAGTATTAAAGTTTCATATTTGTTTTGCCATGAAACTTTCCTGGATTTTTTACTATCGGTTCCACCTCTACAGTGGAATACCATGTATTCAAACGTGGCGTAAAGGTTGCCATCGTACCCTGACGGGTGGTAGCATATTGTCCGGCAAGGTGGTCTGACTTTTTTAAGGACTCGTGTTCGAATCTTGGAGTGGTCATTGTCACGTCTCAATGTAGTTTACCTCTGAACCATAACAGGTCCCAAAGCATACTCTATGAACCCAGGGGTGACCCAGGAGGGCGGGCACAAGAAAGGCAAGTGGCCTCTCTTAGAAGTGATGGAATGAATCACTCACCCTTATAAAAAAAAAAAAAACTGCCATTACATTACAATTCATCATCATTCTTGACACAATATGAACTGAACTTTCATTGTCTTCTTGCTTTTGGAGTAAATGAGGCCTATGGACTATGCGCGACCAGCAGCTACCTTGACTCTTCATCTCATTTTATGGCCCAGATAAGCATTCTTCCAAGAGTTCCAGACAAAATTAATCTCCTGTGCTCTTTTGCAAAGAATGCACCAACTGGGCATACTTGTAACCATATTAATGATCCTTCCAAAGTAGGAGATCCAAAACTGGAAGCGTTTGATTACTCTAGACATAGGATCCAAGGTTGAATTTGATGTGGGACCCATGGTAAACCAAACCCTAAACTATTTTAAAGATACCATCTCTAGAAATCAATTGTCCACCAACTCCAATCTTGCATCAATGTATATTTCAGACAAGAGATCTGAGGTCCTTTTCAAAAAAATTGTGGATTATTAAGATCTCAAATCACTTGAAACATCATGCCTCAAGAGGCGTAAGAGAACTGGTCACGACATGGTACACGTTGATGGCGTGTGTCTTTGTTTGGATTCTCGTAGGTTCTACTCTTGTAGGCCACAAAAGCTGGGGTGTTCCGTCTAGTTGAAAGCATATCACTGTTCAACCAAGCTCTGATGTAGTCTAAGACTCTGGAGGCAGGGGGAATGGGGAGACTTTCAGGTCTCCTTTTTAAGCATAGACCTGTTAACCTCCCACGCGCCTGAAAATCACTTTGAACATCATGTGTTTTCTGATCTTAGGTTGCATATTTAGGAGATGAGGGGAGTCCATGGACCTTTTGTCAACATGATGTTAAACAATAATTAGATCTTAATTTCTACTTAAATTGGGTGCAAAACCCCTCTAGCACTAGCAAACTCATAGCAAGTATCATATCTTGCGCGTATCAAACGCTTTGATCTCGCTATGTGGCCAAAATCTTGGATTTGATGTTTGATTGGAGAGAGTCTGAGATCAAATTCTTGGATACGAAATCCTCAGTAGTATCATATCACTTTGGAATTTAATGTAAGATCCCACAAGAGGGGGGAATTTCAAATGAGTGTTGTATGTATAAAATATAGGAATGTCAACAAATTGGATTTCAATCAGAAATATATAAAGAAAAAAAAAACATATATCATCTCTGAATCCAAAATCCAAATTCATAATTTGAATCCGATCGGAATCTAATTTTTAGTTTAACATCTCAATCAGAATCCAAATTTGAAGCCAAATCCAAAACTCTTTGATAGATTATTGGTGAGAGAAGTTCAAGTCACCGCGGACTTAAGATCGTACATGGATTTGAAATTCTAATCCTAAATTCTTAAGAACTCAATCACCTTGAATGCAAGATTGAAGCAATCAATCAAACACCCTCTTAGTGAGGACAACACTTTGGTTCTTGGCCGCCTCTCATTCTGACCTAAAGCCTTCCAATTTAGTCACATGTTCGGCAAAAGTTGTGTGCTACATCGACTTTGCTTCTTTAATAGGGACAACGACTCACATGAGCGCGGAGGCCAGCTAATTTGCGGTTGGTGAATTTAGTGTACCGTTTATACTTCATATAATTTTATTTTTTCAATTAATTTATAATATTTCAGGTTAGTTTTTATATTTTAGAATATCAAAAGAATATGTCTGCCAATAAATGTCATATATGGAGAATTGAAATAAATTATTATTTTTATTTTTATTTTTGTTATTGTGGCTTTGTTTTTTTTTTTTTGTCTTTTTATGTTTACTTGTGGGAAACTAAACCGTCTTTAACATAAAACCTTAAAAGATGCATATCTTCATGCCTCCTAGATTTTAGGAGTTTAAGAGCTTAAATAAACATATAGTACAATCTTTAACTCCAGTGTTGTGCTTGTCATTGTTTATACCTTACAAAAATAACACACGAGAATAACTATATATGACATTTGAACCGAGTAGACTCATACAAACTTGTTCGAGACCTCGTTGGGGAGTCTAAGGCGCACCACCAAGTCCGTCAATGGAGAACTTTTGACTGCCTAAGCGATTCCTAAAAAAAAAAAAAACAGAGTTATAGTCTTAATTTTTATTGAAACATAGAATGTCAACGTATTGGATTCAATAAAATATTTAATTGAAATGCTTCAAAAAATATTGGATATAAAAAAATAACCCATTAAAAAATTAGACTGGATTCAATTTCAAGAGGTGGCATTTGATTGTACGATCAAATTGGCAAGTTGTATATTTAAAAGTCAGATTCAAATATGAAAACAAAAGTCATATTCAAAGGGGACTGTGAATCTAAAAATCAGATTCATATATTATATAGATTTTTTCTTCACTTATATTGGAACCCAAACATATGAATGTCTGATAAGTTGGATATTATAAATGATAATGCTATATCTAATTCGAATTCGATTGGTTATATTTATCAGATTAACTTTCATTTAAATAAAAAACTTAACAATATCTAAATCTCCAAGAAGTTATGTATGAAAAATTAGGTGTTCAAAATTGCCCTTTCTCAAGAATTATGGCTTGTCTCCTCATCTCCTGAAAAGATTTGAAAATCAAACTTCATATGCCATTTAAAATATAGCTTCTTTATTATCCCGTTATTAATGTGATTTAAGCATTCTTTCTATGTTTCGTAGTTCGAACTTCGAACATATATTTGTATAATGCTGCTAATAAATACATTGAATTTAACGTTGTTGGCATTTTTAAAACAAATAAATTGACTTATAAAAAAGACACTCGCCTTGCGTGGAATATAAAATAATTACTGATTTTTTTTTTTTCCAGATCCAAATGGTGAGCTGACATGAAAATATGTATTAACTATCATAACTTGCATTTTGGGCTCCCTTGAAAATCAGGGTAAGAGAGAGAGAGTAGAGAGAGAAAGGAAGAGTCGTCCACTGCCTCGTCAAATTTCCTTCTTTTTTTCACTAATTAGCTTTCAACTGCTGTGGTGGGAGTCAAAAACCCAGCAGGGAAGGTCATTTAGGGCTCTCTCAACACAACCCTAGGGTTAAATACGAACACTCTGCTTTCTCTCTCTAGAATCTCTCTCTCTTTCTTCCTACAACCCTTCTCCCGGTGCCTTCTCATTTTCGTCTTCTTTGTCTTCCTCTGGTTCCGATTTCGTCGTCAGACCCTAGAAGACAACAGACGACAGTCTTCCTTGATTAAGCGTCTTCTTCAAGGCTGCTTTTCTTCTTCTTATTTCTTTAGTTCTTTGGCTATTGGGTTTCAGCTTTTCTCTTTCTTGTTTCTTGGGGTTTGCCGGTTTTCTTCGATAATTTGGTGTTCGGGTTAGGGTGTCATTGATGGATCTCCCTAACCTGACGCTCATTCTCCGTGGGGCGCTGAGCCCGAATCCCAAAGAGCGATTAGCGGCTGAGGAGAGTCTCAATCAGGTGAAAAGATATTATGAGCTCTGTTTCCAGTGGTTGGTCGGAATTTGTTGTCCTGGATTTGAATTTCGAGTTTTTGTCTATTTGTGGTGCTTATTCCGATTAACTTTGGAGGTTGTTTTTGTTGGTTAACTGAATTTCTAGGCCATTTTTTTAGTTACCGGATCAGGGTCTTGCGGCTTGCTAGTGTTGTAATCATTTGAATTAGTTCGTTTATCGTGATCGTTTTTAATGTTTCTTTGTTTGGTGGAGTTTGTGGTTGTGGTTGCTACTTCGTGATGCTCTTGACTAATCAATTCAGTTATATCTCTGGATTGTTTTCTTCCTGCCTGACGGAATTGTCGTAAATGCTATTAGGTGTCGTCGCTCTATTTTGCAATTATGCATTCCCTTGAGTACTTGAAAAATGAATTGTCTTCTTCTCTTCCATGATTGATTTAGCAGTCTACCATTTGATGCGCATATATATTTTGAGTAGTGCTGAATGTTCAGAGCACGAGTATATCACTTCATTAGTCCAGTATTTGAATCATCGTTTCAGGATGAGCTCTTCGTTGGTACTAGTAGTTGGGTTTCTTCTATGGTTCAGCCTGGAGACATGGTGCTTCCAAGGGCTTAGATACTAGTCTCTATCTCTAACTTTCGTTTGCTGTTGACTGACTTGTTGATTTTATGTTTCCTCTGTTGATTTTAACCCAAAGAAAACGTTCATATGTTTTAATGCATTTTCTGAACTAAGAAGTTGATCATAGCAATCTATGCTTGGTACAATTTGCATTTTGACTATACATCTATTGATGTACTATATGTTACAGGAATGTCCAGGCTAGCGAACATATGCAAACCTGTGATGACAAAGATTGGATTTACTGTGAAAAAATGTCTTAACTTTTGTCTGGTATTGTGTGGTGCAGTTCCAGTATACTCCACAACATCTAGTCCGGTTGTTACAGATCATTGTCGATGTTAATTGTGATCTAGCTGTCCGTCAAGTTGCCAGCATTCATTTCAAGAACTTTATTGCTAAGAACTGGTTGCCTCAAGAGCCTGGTTTGTCATTTGTTCCTTATTCATTCTTTCCTAGTTTTGAAGTCTTCCCCAATATTTATTGTTCCTTCTTGTTTTTTAGGTAATCAGCAGAAGATATCAGTAGCTGATAAAACCATGGTCAGACAAAACCTACCGGCTTTTGTTGCACAAGTTCCTCCTTTGCTTAGGTGGCAACCTAACTTTGAATTGTACTTATTTGAACATGTTAAACTTTCCGACTGTTGAGCTGAATCATAAATTGAATTTATTTTCCTTTTCCATCAATGTAAAAAAGACGTAACATATTTAAGTTTCATACCACCCTTCAACTTGGTTTGCATATGAACTTTTATGATTCAGATTTCAGACTATCTCACTGTCTGTGGAGCTTATGTCGAATTTGCATGTTTGGAGACCTCATATACTAATTTGCATATCTGTGGAGCTTATGTCGAATTTGCATTCTGTATTCTGAGTTTGAATAACTTGATGCATTTTGAGATGTCTTTAATTAAATTGTTTCTCCTACAAAATAATTTTCATATTGTTTGTTCCATTTGCCTTTTTTTTGGCTTTGACAGTCTGAGGTTTAGTCTTTGCCAGCTATTGAGTTTACTAGATGCACCTAGCTGTGGGATATTCAAAGAGGATTAAGTGGTGCCTTGGAAGGTCAAAAACTGTGAAAGGAAGAAAGAAAAGGTAGAAGAAGACGAAAAAAAAGGAGAAAAACTCTTTTTTGTGACCTCTGACTTGGCAAGTAGGTGCTACAGCCTACTTGGAAAGGTTGCCTCTCTAGGGTCTAGGTACGCCTAAGTGCCTGCATCAACATTTGAATATTGGATGAAAAGCGGCATTCTAGGAAACAACTGATGATATCATGAAAGACACATTGTCTTATGTTTTGATTTGTGGATCTTTGACAATTAATTTTCCCTTCTATCACAATGAAGAAAAGGAGCTCCTAGCAGCTTCTATTGGAGATTTTTTTCTTTTCTTTTGAATGCCTATGCTTTGTATACTAATTGGCCAATGCTGTTCCTCATGGTTGCAGTTTGCAATATTGCGATTAAAGCGATACGAGTCTATATGATTAGATCTATAGGGCGTGCAGTGTGTCCAGTAGTGTTCTTTGATGAAGTTAAGTTTGCGGGTGCGAGTGTGGAGCAGGGTGCGGCAAATTTCAAAAAAAAAAAAGGGTGTGGGTGTAGTGAGGGTGTGCGTATATGTATGATACAAAGTTTCGGATTTTACAATCTTACTCATACCATAATTACACATTAACCAAGTAGCTGTTATATACCTAGTGTTATAAATTTATAACTGTATATTGTCATATAACATAGATATATGACTGATTAATGAAACTAGTAATACATATATAGAACTTATATATATTGTTACGTGCAGCCAAGGGAGAGGAGAGAAGAGAACGAGAGAGAGAGAACTTTCTATCGTTTTGACTAAAGCTGCCCTAATCCCATGTTAAATGAGAATTAGGGTAAAGTAACAAATTACAGAAGAGGTCCATAAATAAAACCCTTATTTATAAAGAGCTGTTCCTAAACTCTTAAATATTCAAAAAAACCACCTAACACATATTATTCAACACTCCCCCTCAAGCTGGAGCATAGATGTTCATCATGCTCAGCTTGTCACAACATCTAGAAAATTCTGCAATAGGCAAGGCTTTGGTGAAGATATCAACGGCTTGATCTTCAGAGGCTACATGTATAGTTGAGATAATTTCCTCTTGAACCATATCGCGAATATAGTGGCAATCTACTTCGATGTGCTTTGTCCTCTCATGAAATACTGGATTATTGGCAATATAGGTAGCCGCTTTGTTAGTACGAAACATCTTCATAGGAGTAGAAGTTGGAATACCGAGACTCTCAAATAAGGATCTAGACCATGTCATTTCAGCAGCCGTTTGAGCCATAGCACGATATTAAGACTCTGCACTTGATCTAGAAACAACATTTTGTTTCTTACTTCTTCAAGAGATCAAATTTTCTCCCACAAACACACAAAACCCTGTGGTGGACTTCCTATCATCAACTGAGCCTGCATAATCTGTGTCGCTATAAGCTTTGACATCAAAAGATATACCCTTTTTAAAGAAAAGTCCTTTGCCAGGGGAGGACTTTAAGTACTTGACAATCAACATAGCTGCATCCCAATGTCATTTTCTTGGTTTTTTCATGAACTGGCTTAACTTTCCCACAACAAAACTAACGTCTGGTCGAGTTACTGTCACATAGAGAAGCTTACCAATCAATGATCTGTATGCATGAGAAGCTACCTCTTCCGATTCATCATCAAATAGGTGTACCCGTGGGTTCATAGGAAGAGTTGCAGGTTTAGCACCCAGCATCCCTGTGTCTTGTAACAGATCAGGAACATACTTCCTTTGTGATAACACCACTCCTTCCTTACTACGAGCAACTTCAATGCCAAGGAAGTATCGTAGCTGGCCAAGATCTTTGGTAACAAAGTGTTGTTGTAGAAATTTCTTTGTATGAGCTACCTCTTGCTCACATTCACCTGTCAACACAATATCATCAACATACACCACTAACACCACAGTACCTCTAGATCCTTTCTTGCTGAATAATGAATGGTCCAGCTGAGATATCTTGAAACCATTGTCACAAAAAACGTGAACGGGTATAATACGGCGATGAAAAAAACGGGTATAATACGGCGAAGCCGAAAATCTCGGGAATAAAACGGGAAAAAGACGGCAAATTTTTAAAAAATAAATAAATAATCCTGATAATTATATAAAAAAAAAGTAAATGAGAAATTAAAAGAAACATTGAAAAATGACTAGATAAGGGATAAATGAGAAATCAGTCTAAAAGCATTTATATGTAGCTACGAGATAAATGAATAAGAGCAATTACTGTGTTGCACAAACAGTCAATGAAAACAGTATCTACGTGCCCATCACATTAGGAATCATACACACAAGATTAATAAAACCCTGCAATCCAACCACTATCTGAGCTAACAATGAGAAACAGAAGTTGCACATACTGATTATCTACAATTTTTTTGTACGTCCAGGTTTGTTAGGATTCCAAAATGCTCTCATAACATTATATGACTATAGTATTATACCAAGGGAAGTCATAATCATATAGGTCCTAAACCAATCCAAGAACCCTCCTAAACCAAGATATGAGAACACAAACCACCAAAGATGATTCTGCCAAATGAACAGACAGTGAAGTACGCTTCATCTAACAAGTTTTAGAAACAAACAGAAGACGAGATGGAGACGAAGGCATGCATTGATGCATACGACAACAAGAAAAAAGAAAAATTGAACAACACATGTATACTATAGTTAATACTTAATAGCCTATATAGTCTATATGTTGTAAAAAAATTAAAAAACGAAATGGAAACTTGGAAAGAGAACTTGTCACCGCTCGAATGAAAAAGAGATGGAGACGAAGGAAGTCGAATGAATGGGCCGAATGAAGGAAGACGAAGGAACCTGTCCTCTTCAGCTGGATGAAAACGCCCTTCTTCAGCCGAAAAACGCCCCTCTTCAGCCGATTGAGAGGTGAGGTCGAGGAACGGATGAACTCGAAGAAGAAGTTCGAAACTTCCTTCGACTGTTACGCTTACGCCTCTTTCGATTCCAAGTTTTTAACCCTAAGCCCTCTTTTCCTATGTGAAAATACTTTTTTGCCACTAAAAGGATGAACAAGTTTTAAAAAAAGCCAACGTCTTAAGCAATATTACATACTATGCCATTTACAGTCGCACGTTAAAAGAAAACGCAAAAAATCGTTTTATACGCGTTTTTTAAAACTTGCCGTTTTTTTCTAAAAAACGCGTCTTTTTCCCGTTTTTTTCGGCTGAAACTTTTTTAGCGTTAAATACGCGTTATTTTTAATATAACGCCGTTTTTTGTGACAATGCTTGAAACCACATTTTAATACAACTTCTGAAAATTTATGAAACCAAGCACGAGGACTTTGTTTCAAGCCATATATAGCTTTCTTTAGCCTGCACACTTTTCCACACACACACACACACACACACACACACACACACACACACATATATATATATATATATATAAAGTTCTATATATGTATTACTAGTTTCATTAATCAGTCATATATGTATGTTAGCAAAACTTATGCACATTATTCAAATAAGAAATCTTGTTCACAGATTTAGAAAACTTATAAACAGCAACAACATATATGACCATATGGCATATTCAGTATATAAAGTTAGAACTTATATGCAGCAAATGATATCCAGTATTGAATTGCAACAGTATGCAGAAATACTAAAAACAGTCTAACAGATGCAATAACACAGAAAAAAAGTGAAAAACAAAAGCATCATTTAAAAAAAAGAAGGATTGAAAAGAGGACAAAAATGATCTTGATGCAGTTTGACTACACCAGATTCGTGTTGACTGCACCCAGTGCGGTGTTGGAGCCACACACACATTAGAATTGTGCCGACTTGACTGCGGCTGCTGTTTTGGTGAGTCCATGTGACATAGGTTATAACTTGCTACTGAATATGAAGTAATATGAATGCAAGACCGAGCAACTGGGATGCTGCAAGAAGCTTAGGCTGTGTTGAAGTTGGAGTTGATATGGAGATGAGAATGCATATTTGTTAGCAGCATCGTCCACAGGATGTAGTTAAAAAGCATGCAGTTCACTCACAGTTTCAATTTTGAGAACCATACTTCTCTATAACTGGAGATAAATTTGGTGGCAGGAACTCAAAATTATGAAATACTCAAATTTTCATCCCCTCTCCTGTCTTGCTCTTAATTTTCATTTTAGGATTGTAAAGTGCATCTCTGAGCGTTATTGTTCTTTAGCCATCTCACTAGCTAGCCACTCAATTTAACTTCTGACCGTAGACAGTAGCATAAATTTCTAGAAGATAGCTCTTCCTTCAGTGTTTATTCTGCCCTGTTTAGTCATTGTTAGCTTGTCTGGTTTCACATTTGCTGATTAAAAAGTAGAAACATGAACCGTCAGAAAATTGTTACTATCTTGCACAATTTTATGATGGCTTTGGAATTAACAGATAAAGGAAAATTCTGATGATAAATTTTTCATTTACTGTTATTATTTAACTACTAACAAAAATTTCTGTTTACATAATTTATTATGTTCTTTTTTTTGCCATTTTATGATGCCATTGCCCTTTTGAATTTCTACTGAATTTTGACCCTTTACTGCGGTTAAGTTTATATAGTAGATATAAACATGTAGTCATACTACATTCAATAGTGACTATAGCTGAAAGTTGAAGATAAGATCTCTTCATGTGTTTATGTAATTTTACAGAGTCCAGCTCGGGGAGTGCATGAAAACTATTGTTCATGCTGATTATCCTGAACAGTGGCCTACCCTACTTCCATGGGTGAAACACAATTTGCAAGCTCAACAAGTTTATGGACCCTTATATGTGCTTAGAATTCTTTCAAGGAAATATGAGTAAGCACTTTCTTGTTTTCATTCTATCTCTTTTGTTGAATAATGTTTATATAAGCTATTTTCCAAAATCTTTTCTTTTTGTTTCTCCATCATCGTCTGATCTGTGTACCGACTTCATACAAATAATTTTCATGTTGTAGTTTTGCATGGTTTTACCATAGTTTGAAATGAGATAAAACTTTGCTATTTCACATATTTCTGACTTGGTTATTTTAAAAGTGCAGTGCTTGCTTACTGCTGGCATCTTCTGTAGGTTTAAAACAGATGAAGAGAGGATACCAGTACATCTTATTATTGAGGAGACATTTCCTGCTTTATTGAACATATTCACGAGACTAGTTCAGTTTGTGAACCCGCCTCTGGAAGTAGCTGACCTGCTAAAACTTATCTGCAAAATATTTTGGTCTTCAATCTATGTATGTCTATCATGCTGTTCGCTCGTGTGGTATCTAGATCTTTTCGTTAGTAAATTATTCTTGATTAACTGTACTCATTATTTTAATTTTTCCAGTTGGAGATTCCTAAGCAATTGTTCGATCCTAATATATTCAATGCATGGATGCTACTATTCTTGAACATTCTTGAAAGACCTGTCCCTCTGGAGGGTCAACCAACTGATCCGGAGCAAAGAAAGTCATGGGGCTGGTGGAAAGTTAAGAAATGGGCAGTCCATATAATGAATCGTTTGTACACAAGGTACATTTAGTCTTATTTTACTGATGGGTTCCAGAAATGCATTGTTCCTTCATCAGTATAATGATTATTTTTTCCATGCAGGTTTGGTGATTTGAAGCTTTTAAAACCAGAAAACAAGGCCTTTGCTCAGATGTTTCAAAAACATTATGCTGGGAAGATCTTGGAATGCCACTTAAAACTATTGAATGTGATACGGCAGGGTGGATATTTGCCTGAAAGAGTTATTAATCTGATTCTTCAGTATCTTAGTAGCAGGTAGATCTTGTAATTCATTTGCTCATGGGTTATCCTGTCTAGGCCAGTATGCTATATGTTGGATTGGTCAAACTCATTTGCACCTTTTTATCATGTTGGAGTAGTTTTATTCTATAGTGGACTTTATTCAGATGATTATGCTTAATTCCCATGGAACATACCAGAAGATCTATACTTTGTTGGTTGCTTCACTTAGTGGGCTTAAGCATTTATTTTCTTTCTTCATAAACCGTGCGTATCGTACGATACGAAGAACATTGAGTATTGTGGTTTTATTATTTGGAAATGAGTTTTCTTTCTAATCTTGAAATGATTTAATTCTAAAGTGGATTTGGTGATGCTTTATCACATTGACATCTAGGTTTGAATCATAGTCACAAATAACGTTAACGAGTTTTAAACGACAAGGTTTTTCTAGGGTATAATACGGTGAGCTTGAAAAAAAAAGGAAAAATACGGGAAAATATGGTAAAATTTTAAAAAACTAAAAATGGAAGAAAAATAAAATAAGTGAGAAACTAATAACACAAACATTAAAAGGTAAGTGGATTTGCAACAAATAAAAAACAGAAAATGAAAAAGTGAAAAAACGAGAAAAAACTCATTAAAAAAGTGTTTTTTTTCGTTTTTAACAAAAAAAGGTGTTTTTTTTTTAAGTTTTAAACAACCATTTAATTTATCGCGTTTTTTGCAAAAAACGTGTTTTCTGTGACTATGACTTTGAATGCCTAGGTTATTTGAAGTTTGATGATGAGAACGTCCTACGTCTTTGTCTTATCTGAACATTTTTTTTTTATCTTGTAGTATCTCAAAGAATAGCATGTACCAGTTGCTCCAGCCACAACTTGATGTTCTTCTTTTTGAGATAATATTTCCACTCATGTGCTTCAATGACACTGATGACAAGTTATGGCATGAGGATCCCCATGAATATATTCGAAAAGGCTATGGTAAGTTTCTATACAAATGATACCAGCATAAGTAGATGTGTCCTTACATTGAGTTGTTGATGTATATCCGACAATGTAATGCAGATATAATTGAAGACCTATATAGTCCTCGTACTGCTGCTATGGACTTTGTTAGTGAGTTGGTCAGGAAGCGTGGGAAAGATAATCTTGAAAAATTTCTTCTTTTTATTGTGCAGGTCTTCCAGAGGTTAGATCATTTCCCTTCATATTTGTAACAAAGTCCCTTGCTTCTCCTGTTATTGTGCACTTGATGTTTGACAAATTTCACTTTTGACAAATTTTACTTCAATCAGGTACAATGAGGCCGCTGAAGGTTATAGGCCTTACCGTCAGAAAGATGGTGCTCTTCTTGCTGTTGGAGCATTGTGTGATAAGTTGAAGCAAACTGAGCCTTACAGGTCTGATTTGGAGCGCATGCTTGTTCAACATGTGTTTCCAGAGTTTAGAAGTCCAGTTGGTCATCTTAGAGCCAAGGTCGTTCTTCTTGTCTATCTATCATCTTTTACATCTTCAATCTTGGCATTCAGTGTTTAATGGAACCGTTATCTTGTGATATACTCATTGTATTAAAGAACGGTAAATGTTTATCCATAGAAAAGCTCTAACTCATGAAACAAAGTAGCTCTCCACAAGTTTAAATAGAAGAGGTGGATTGAGTAAAACATACCCGAGTTTCAGCTAATAGGGATGTTCCTGGTACCTGCAAGAAAAGTATGAACTAAGAATTCTCCTTTTAGTTTCTCCTCTGGGATATACTTTGCTGTCCTGGTACTTGAAAGTAATTTTGATTTTATGTTGGAGGGGAAAATGAGAATTGCAGTCAGAAGAGATAACTGTTAAGAAGAAGTGGTAGTCTTGTGTGTGTGTGCACATGTGGAGGGGTGGGCCAGGCTTTTTAGTGAATAGTAAGATAGTCCCAGACCTTTTAGATTATTTATGCTAGGCCAGTGCTTTCATCAAGTTTCATGTTCCAGTTTTTTTGTATTTTGTTTTTGAGGTGCCTGAGATATTGTATTATGCTTTCGTTTTGAATCATACTTACTAATACAATTAGTCAATGTTTTTGTAGGCTGCTTGGGTTGCTGGCCAATATGCTAATATCAACTTCTCTGATGAAAACAATTTCCGAAATGCTTTGCATAGCGTGGTCTCTGGGTTGCGCGATCCAGAACTCCCAGTACGTGTGGATTCAGTGTTTGCTCTGCGTTCTTTTGTAGAAGCTTGTAAAGGTAGGCTATTGTTTCCCTGAAAAATTTTCCTATGTTTCATTTTATCCTTTCCCCAATTGACCCACAATGTAATTGGGAACTTTCTATCTTTGTCAGATCTAAATGAGATAAGGCAAATTCTTCCCCAATTGCTTGATGGTATGTAGATATTGCTAATTTGCTGGATTTCCCTGCTGTAGCTATTACGAATCAGTTATATGTCTAATGTTTGTATGCGTATCGTTTATCACAGAATTCTTTAAGCTTATGAATGAGGTTGAGAATGAAGACCTTGTTTTCACTTTAGAGACTATTGTGGACAAGTTTGGAGAAGAGATGGCTCCATACGCTCTTGGCCTATGCCAGAATCTGGTAGCTTACATTTTGTGGTCCCATAGCGGATTCTTTTTGTTCATTTTTGTGACTTGTTTCCCTGTTGGTTTTAGGCTGCTGCATTCTGGAAATGCATGCAATCTGCTGAGGCAGATGAAGATGCAGATGAGTCAGGTGCACTTGCTGCAGTTGGTTGTTTGCGTGCCATAAGCACAATACTGGAATCTGTGAGCAGGTTGCCTGACCTTTTTCCTCAGGTTGAACCTATTCTATTGCCTATAATGAAGAGGATGCTGACAACAGATGGGCAAGGTACTTATATACGATGGGGGTGCTGATAATTCTTGGAATACTTGATTCTGTCCTGTCATGTTCGACAATTTTTACATTTTCTTGAATTTGTGGCAATTGAGCATTCATTCTTGTGGTCTGCATGGTGCAGTTGTGTTTACATGCTACGGAGAATTGTCTCTTCACATTGGGAGATACTTGTTTTAAGCACTATTGGTTTTTATGTCTCCTTTCAGATGTCTTTGAGGAAGTTTTGGAGATTGTGTCATATATGACATTCTTCTCGCCAACAATTTCATTAGAAATGTGGAGCCTTTGGCCTTTGATGATGGAAGCTTTGCATGATTGGGCTATCGATTTCTTTGAGAGTATGTCACTCAGTTGTTTCATTTCTTTATATTTTCAGGATGCTCATGCATGGATGTTTTAGGTTGATTTTTCTGTGCAAACATGAAATAAGGCTATAGAGGTTTTAATTTGCCTGGGAATTGAATGAATTGCACTTAATGGTTTCCTTCTTTAAGTTGTTTTTAGTCATAGTTGATATCTCTTTGACTCGGATAGACGGAGAAAAATTGTGATTGTTGAGGATTGAAGTTGTTCTAATAGTGGATCCTGGTGTTTTTATGACTTTGAAAAGGCCATGTATGCGTTTTGTTCCTTTTTTCATCTAATGTTCTGAAATCTTTTGTTATACATGATATGGTTTTCAGCGGCTGACTCCAAAAAATAGCTGACTCCAAAAGATAACCTATGCTGGGGCTTATCAGACTTCAATTCCTTTTTTCATCTTATTCTCTGTAATCTTTCGTCACACATTATATGGATGTCTGCTTATGTTGTTGGAAGCTCTAGGCAGGAGTATGCGGCTAACTCCAAAAATTGCCTGACTCCAAAAGGTACCCTACGCTGGGGTCTAGCAGATTTATTTGACAAAATACAGGGAAAAAGGGAAGCATGAAAAAGAAGAGGGGAAAAATTGAGGGGTTTGAAATTTCTCCACCTTAGGCAATATACTAAAAACTATGTCACATAGGTACAGTTCCGGTATGGATAGGGGGAAGCAGGTATGGGCAAGAGTGTGTGTGTGTGGGGGGGGCAAGAGTGTGTGTGTGTATATACACACACACACATATACACAACACATCAGTAAGACAATTTTTAATAGTTCCTTTCATAATTTCTACATATAATCTTATAAAACATAAATAAACTGACAAAAATATGGTTAAAATATAAGAAAAAATGAAAAAATGTGGTTTGGATCAGTTCCAACCCAGAACTGGTCCAAACACTCCATCAACATACCGCTGTAGCAGAATTGGTGTATCACCATAGCGGTAGTGTGACTTAGACTAGAAGATTCAACAAGCAAAAAAAAGTGTTAGTTTCTTGGCATTATTTTTAAAATGTACCTTTTTTGTTTGAGGCGCCCATCTGATTCAGCTTAGGCGGATGGCTGCTGTCCAATGCCTTGCCAACCGCTTGGGCACACTTTTGACAATATACTTTTCTACTTCTACAAGTCATAGGTAGCCATGCATTTGCGCTTGTTAAGTCCACTTCTGTATTCATAATGCATACAATCATTATCATGCTTTGGTCTTCTAGTTTGTTGTTTTCCTTGGAACAGAACATCTGTGTTATTTAGTGTAGGAAAAAGAGTTTTTACTGGGAAGGCAGTATTAGACCTTTAAGGCATGGTAAAAAATATCTGTAATATGTGACAATATCTGGAGATTATTGCCATTCTGAAGCCAGCCAAGGATAACAGTAAAATATTCCCAATGTTCCAATATTTCCAAAATATCACCAAAACTATAAATAACTTGATATAAATTTGATCTCAGCATATTGCTGATACTCTTTTAGAAGTACTTCAAAAAAAAGCTCCTTTTCATATTTTTGAGTGTGTAATTTTTTGTTTTTTATGTTTGAGTGTGTACTTGTATTTTTTTAGTATTAAGCTATGTAACTGGACCATTTGTAAATGGTATAAGTACCCCTGTCAAACACGACACCTGTGCTGGTACGAGACATTTCTTGGACACGACGGCTGTACCAGCACCCATATCCTAATACACTTCCCAATACTTATTCGGAAAAGAATTGCATCTTGCAAAATAACTTCTGAAAAAAATCATGCTGAGAAGTGAGAACAACATCAGTCACTATGTTTTCAAAACTAAATGGAGTTTATTAACGTTTTTGTAAGAAAACTAGGAAAATTCATGATTTCATAAATTTTCTATTATTTTTATATTTTCATATTTTTTAAAATTCCTGATATTTTCTTGTTAAAAAGAACTTAAATTACATAAAAAAGGTCTGCTGAAAAAAAAACTTGGACATTATTTAAGGTTTTTGTGAAGTCTGCCTTTACTGTTTGTATGATGTTCCATTTTCATTTAGATGCTTACAGAGTTATTCTCTGCAGATATTCTTGTTCCATTGGACAATTTTATTTCCCGTGGGACTGGACATTTTCTCACATGTAAGGATCCTGATTATCAGCAAAGCCTTTGGATGACAATTTCAAGTGTAAGTGATTGCACGACACCTTTCTTTATTCCTTCCAATGCCAGATTCTAGGTCAGTTGGTATACTTTTCCAGAGGATGTCTAGTGAATTAGTATCGCAAATGCATGCTTTTTAGTCAAAATACTGTTGCTGGTTATTCTGTAATTTTGTATGCTCTGATTTGCTTATGGTAAATACTTGGTTAATCATTCTGTTCAGGTCATGTCAAATAAAAATATTGATGATCAGGACATTGAGCCTGCTCCTAAGCTTATTGAAGTGGTCTTCCAGAACTGCAAAGGCCAGGTTGACCAGTGGGTTGAGCCATATCTTAGGATTACCATTGAGAGACTACAACGAACACACAGAGCATATTTGAAATGTCTCTTGATGGAAGTGGTAAAATATCTTTTCTTCTCTATTTTTGTCATTGAGGCTTGGGGATATCTTTTCGAAGCTTGTTGTCATTTCTGCCTCTACCAATTGATTATTGTGGAAGATGAACAAATACTATGAATTCTCTGTATATTGAGTGCGATGATTCAATGCTTATTGTATTTGGCTTTGTTAGTTGGTATGGAGCTGGGACATTTGTGTTTATTCTCAATTGTAAAACTAATAAGAGCTCATCCGATGCCATTTTTTTCATGTATTTCCAAGACATGCGTACTTGTGACCCTATCTGAGTGAGGTGGTGATGTTAGTTTTATGTTGTGCAGCCATAAGGCTATGAAACATGGGTACTGCTAAAAAGGTCAAGTACCTATGTGTTGACATGCGTTGACACGGGTTTGGATACGAGTATGGGCCTGGACACGACAGTTTCTTTTCGGGAATATTTTAGTATTTTTTGTTCAGTAATATATTTTTATGGATTGGAGCAATTAATTTATGTGCTTATTGAACTAAAAATCTTATTAATATGCATATAAATATATATGTACTGCTGGAATCCTGTACCCATGATTTTTTAACTTGCTCCGCACTTGTACTTGAACCTCACCCTTACCCATGTGACTTAACCGTACAGGTTCTTCTTTTGACTAGTTGATGGATGTTTGTACTTCGTAGTAACTGTGTTTTGGCTTTAGGAGGACAGGTTTCTCTCTTGCTCCCACGTTAGTGTGGTTCTTGACTCCTTTCATTAAAGATAACTTCATTAATTTAGTTGGGTCTACTTGTGCATGTGTCCGTTATTCATGATGAATGTAATTTTGATTGGGTACAGTTACTGTCAACTAGTGAACTTTTTAATGTCTTGCTCCATATGATTCAAGTGAAAATCTAATGTGTGCAAAACATTTTACATGTAATCATATGGTTATCTATCCCATATGATTATGTATCTCCACATGGATTTTTCTGTAATTGGGCATGAGAGGTGTATGACCATTGAGCTCTCTATGGCCCTTTTGGCATGGTTTTCATGATGTGAACGTGAAAGTTATTCATTTCTACTCATGAGAAAATGTAAATAAACATGTCTCACCTTACCTCAGCTAGGTTTTTGACCGAATTATAGTTTTTTTATTTATTTGCACGGGCTCATGCTTAGATTGTAAATATATGTTCAAGAAAAATTGCTATCGAATGTCAGGTCGAACTTTATAAAATTACCAAAATTCTTCAATTTTGCTTATGTTACAAAATTCGATATAGACATGACACCAAATGTTGACATTTTCCGAAACATACATTTTTGGACAAATTGGCCACACGGATGTGATCTAATTTGTGGAAAGCAGCTGGAACCTTGTCAAAAAAGCCAGAAGATGCAAATATTGGAACACTAAATCTAATCTAATCTTCCTCTCCCCCTTTCTTTCTCTCTCTAATTTGTGAGATCTTTCATGGAGTAGATTCATTAATGAAGCTAGCCCTCCTTCTTGCAGGTTGCAAATGCCCTTTACTATAATGCAGCTTTGACACTGGGCATACTTCATAAGCTTGGGGTCGCCATGGAGGTTTTCAGTCTCTGGTTCCAAATGCTGCAACAAGTAAAAAAAAGTGGTTCACCTGTCAATTTTAAGAGGTCTGCTAAAAATGTTTGGCTAAGTTTTACATTAGTGGAGAGCATAAGTAATCATTTTAATGTCTTCAATTTGATAACAGGGAACATGATAAGAAAGTCTGCTGCTTGGGATTAACATCTCTTCTTGCTCTTCCACCGGGTCATTTACCAGATGAATCCATAGGACGCATCTTTAGAGCAACCCTTGATCTGCTTGTTGCTTACAAGGATCAAGTTGCAGGTGATGATCATAGTTTCATGGTTCATCATATTAGAGATTGTTCAGTATGACATTCTCTGACTGTTGAGGTCAATATCTTGACTTTGCTGTAACTTCATTGATTTTTTTTCCTGGGTCTGCTTAATTTGGTTACAGCTGCTTCAAAAGAAGATGAGGAGGATGGTGATGATGACATGGATGGGTTTAGGACAGAAGATGATGAAGATGACGGATCTGATGGAGAAATGGGTGATGATGCTGAGGATGGTGATGTTGCTGATAGTCTTCGCCTTCAGAAACTAGTTAGTCAGGTTTGTGACGCTTTTCAGAAGAATATCAATCCAATAAAAAGTTCCTTCTTGCATTTGGAGGTCTGCTAATATTTCCTATTTGATTCAGCAGATTTACGCACAATCATTGTATGCTCACTTCTAAAGATGGAAATCTCTTTGCACATAGAAGCATAAATTTTTTATGCTGTTGCTGGATTTCATTCATTAAAAAATAGTTGCTTGCAGAAGCATAGACTGTTATGCTGTTTGCTGGATTTCATACATTAAGAAATACTTTCTCCACTTATGACTGTTTTTGCTGCGTGTGGTTTACTGTGAGCTGATGGCAATTGGCATCTCTGAAATATTGAAATGCATTTTGTTTTGTTTTTGTTTTTTTTTTTCAACTTGCTGCAGCTACACTTAAAAACAAGTTTTATCTTCCTCTGAGGGTGCTGATTTTCTTCTGCGTCCTTTCTTTCATCATCATTGGTTACCAAGTGATTTGGTTGTTAATTCATGTTTTTTATAGAAAACATATTCTGAAGGTGTCTGTATGGCAGTGGCATTACATTTCCTTGGGAAAAGCAAGAGGTTAAACTTGTCCTGTATATTCATTATACTCAAATATTTGGCTTGTCCTTAGTAGCTGTTTTCTTGTTTGCATGTGTTAGAAGAGCTTGCTTGCTTGCTTGGTATGTTCTCATTTCTCAACCCAAAGTTATGAAGGTCTTAGTTGGGAAGCAGTACATTGGAAATTTAGCTCATTCACCTTAAGGAATTTCGGAATTTCTTGCTTCCGGTTTATGTTTTCTTTGGTAGATCTTGTTTCTTGGGATCTGACTGGTCTTGCTAGGTATCGTGGATTTTGAAGTTTATAATAGTTACAGTTGCATACTTTTAAAATTGCATATTTTTTATCACGACTAGGTTCCTTCTGTTTAGTTGTTCCAATCTTTCTCCTGCTGAAATAATAATGGTATTAAATAGTTTGTGTTTTTCTATGAATGTAATTTGATATTCGTGCTTTATAGTTTATTTAAATGCCAAAACTAATTTCCACTCATCTATTTATTGCCATTTAACAAAGTTATTACATTTTGTGGCTACTTGTGAAATTTTAGGCTAAGGGTGCACGCCCTCTTGATGATGATGATGATGATGATTCAGATGATGATTTTAGTGATGATGAAGAGTTCCAATCACCAATAGACGACATTGACCCCTTTATCTTCTTTGCAGACACTGTTAAAGGTAAATCTGTTTTAATGCTTTTGTAGAATGTGATTTTTGGTTGACTTTTTGATCTTGAGATTTTTGGTGAAGCTTTTCTAGGTAAGTTTGTTTACTGTTTGGTAGTCCACAAGTTCTGGTGAATCAGGGCAGCAGATTCAATTAATATGATCTGACATTTGTTCTTTCCTTCCCATTGAATCAGAAAAGGCTCTGTTTGCTTTGATTGGGTTCTTTTTTTTTCTTTTTTTAATTAATGGAAGTTCCAATATCTGTAATAGTCCAAGTTTCAGTTATGGTGAGTCATTATTTTAATTGTTTGAATAAATTACATTGTGTTAATCAGAACGAGTGGTTTAACTTTGATGTAGGAATCTGATTTGTTATACTGGTTCATGCTGTGAGGCATTATAGAAATGTAATCTTGTTCTTCCATCTCTCTACTTTGCAAGTGAAAGGTTTTTGTGTCTTGCTGTTAAACTTGTACTTTTGTTTTGTATAGCACTTGAAAAGTGAATGTGTTATACGCTGCTGCTTTCTGCCAGGCAGTGGCATCATTTGCATGGAGTATTCTGACAATAAAACCTTATTTTAGAGGCAAAATGATTTCATTTCTTGCTTGAGGGTCATGCCTAATTTTGGTTTCTTGCTGTTATTAGTATGTTTTAGTAGTATTAATGTGACATTCCAGTTATAATAGTTCTATGTATAAGATTTGGAGATAGTTTTAGTGGTCATATATGCTTAAATGTTTGACTTCAGTGTGTGGATATTTCGTTAAATTTGTCTTATAAGATATAATGTTATGTGTGCCGAAGCCTTCTGCATAGTAGTGTGGAACATGCACTCACACATACATGCATGCAGATGGACTAGTGATTTCTTATTATTCTTTTTTGCCATTATTCTACTATGATGCTTATCTTTTGTCTCTAATGCAACAGCCTTTTCAGCTTCCGATCCAGTAAAGTTTCAAAGTCTCATGCAGTCCCTGGACTTCCAGTACCAGGCACGTGCCAGTGGAATTGCTCAGCATGCTGAACAGAGGAGAGTAGAGATTGAGAAGGAGAAACTGGAGAAAGCAAATGGGTCATAATGGGTTCACTGTTGTAAAGTTTGTGTTGCTTGTCTTCATGTTGGTCCGATTGTTTCTCTTAGAGAAATAGAGACGAGTCATATACCCCACAGCCATTGGTTCTTCTGCAAGGTCAGCAGAACATGGTGGGTTCAGTCATGGGGCTCTTGATCCTATTCCAGCAGCTAGGGGAAAACAAGATGCTGCAGTGAAGAACAAGGTGTCTTGTGGTGTAATGCACGCCACAGGTGTAAAATGCTCTCAGGATAAGAGCATTTTAGCGATTGGGGTCTGTTTTTGCTGTCATGAGAGTTTGGTTTCTTTATGGAGAGAAGCTCTCACTCTCGTTTATATTTTTTATCTGCCAGTTTATTAGGCAGATTTGCTGCAGTCAGGTCCAGGTCTCTTGGTTTTACTGAATCGGGATCTTTCAGTTGTAAGAGGTGCTATGGAGCGGGGAGATGGGGTGTGTACTGTATTTTTCTTTCTAGAGAGGGAGTCGGTTTACTTTGTTTACAGGGTCTTTTGGCTTTTGAGAGAAAAGGATTTGAGGCGTTATTTTTGTAACTTCGATCATATTATTATTCATATTCTTTTTCGTGTCCATAAGAAATGGGCTTTCTCTCCTTTTTTATCTTAAAACGTAGCTTTCTTTTGTGGTTGGTACTTGGTAATGCATTAGACGCTTTTTAAGAAAATAGATATAGTTTTGATACATTTTGTATTTTTTTTTTTTTTTTTGTGCTGTGGGCACAAGATAAAGCCATATGATCGGACGAGGATTGTCTATGGGTGTGCTTATTGTGTGGGTGCGTGCCGTGGATGTGTGCCACGTGAGGTGGATCCATGACTCCATTTCTAACACTGAACTTGAACACAGTGCTCAATGAGTAACTCGATCGTTGCACTGATTAAATGTTTTCTGGTTTTGTCACTTCGAGTTTATAGATTTTTGACAATGTAATCTGCTTATTCAATACTTTTAAAGCATATTAACTTTAAAATTCATGTTAGGCGATCCATGAGACAATTGGGTGAATCAGCTTCCAGTAGTATCAAGTTTCGCATGCTAAAATTATGTGCTAATGTTTCTTAGGAACTCTTTTCAGCTGCTTGAGCACATGTTAGCAGAGGCTCTCTTCTGTATTTATACTTGCATATCTTTTTCACACTCTATTTGCGCTCTCATACTGTCTATTGACTATTTGCTTAATAATCGAAATTGGTTGCAGCAGCTTCAATGCGGACAAACTGGATATTATATTGGCAGTCCTTTCTTTTAACACTTGATCAGGGCATTTGATAAGAAAAATCCTTGGGTTCTTGTAGCTTATATTATTAAAACAGTAAGGTTTCAGGAAATATATTGTGTTTTAGTGTTTGATTGTAGAATCTAAGAAGCAAGTTTCCATCTTCTCTAGATAATTGTTTACTTCATGTTTAAAATCCATGGATCTCATGTGGATGTGATGTGACACGTTTTTGTTAAAAGGTCCACGGTAAATCCATGGTTGTCAAATTAAGAGTCTTAGGTCAAATTCACACTTGAAAGTTTAAACCCTTGTTTAGCTCTTATGTTTTGAGAAAGAAATAAGGAGTGTTTGATTTTAAATCCATAGTTCTCATATCTTTAAGGGTCTTTTATCAGACACAATCGAACACCTCTTTAAAGAATGTTTGATTTACAGAAATTAATTGAGCATTTAGATCATTATTTGAATATTTTAAAATAAGGTGGAGAAGGTTGAGTACCTACTTGATTTTTTAAAGTTAATCATGAGGGGCGATCTGTTCTTCTTCTTTCTTGAAAGGGTTGCTTTGTATGCTCTGGGAAAAAAACAGACTATTATGCCATGCAGTTGATGCCGCACCTTATGGGCTGGGGAGACATTTTGCATTTATGAAAAATGTACATAGCTTTATGAAAAATATTTAAAATGCCACCACCTCCTCCTTTCTTTTCCTTGGTGCATCTTTATTGTGTGCACACCTCCATAACATATAAGCTTTTCAAGTCGTGTTACAAAACACGAAGGTTTATATGTACAACCAGCGAAACAAAAAAAAAAGGATCGTCAGAAAGACGACGACAAAAAATGCCGCTATTGTTATTTATCTTTCATATTCACTTCAAACTCTCTTTTGACATGGTTGTCCTATCACAGAAAACCCAAAAATGTTTCTTTTAATTTAAAGTTAAAGGTAGGATTGAAAATGAAGAAATACCTTTCCTAATATATATTTTTCAGTTTTTCATTTTTTTAAAGCTAGTCAAGTTGGGGTTTTTGGTTACCCCGTTCATTCATCTCGAGTATGGAACTGCAATTCTTTTTCTTTTCTTTTTTTCCCTCTCTCCCTTTATCTAGACTGATCTCTAATCCCTCTTTATATATTATGTATATATAAATCCAGAAGAAGCATCTCTCCCTTCCTCTCATAACAAAAGACGACCCATAGAGATGTCCATCCAGGTGGGCAGCGATGCCAACCACCTCTCCCCATTCCCGCATGGCGAGCCGTCAACGGCAGCCTGCTGGTGACGGTATGGCGGGGGGCCACCGGAATTTGGTGAGGTGTTGGCCTCCACCACTATACTTGAGAGATCATTGTCTGTCCGGTCAATGGTCTCGACGTCGGCGATCCTGCTGCCGTCCAAAGCTTTTTCTTTTTTTTATCTTTACTATTTACATCCCAGATTTTGGTAGCCTTGTCAGCCATATTAATTCTTTTTATCAGTGAACAGAATTTTAATGAGGGATTCCTTGATCCAATTACTAGTTTTGCAAGCTTTGACTCAATCAGGACTCACGTCATTCTAAAAATAAAAAAGAAATTTTTTACTCTGTTTTTCTATAAATACTAATATTTTAGTAATATATCTTTTTTTTTGTTGTTGAAAATCTTTACAGGGAGAAAGAATCTGAGACATCCAAATGGACAGTTTATACTATTTGAATGTTTCCTTGGCTGAGGTTTGGCATATATATATATATATATATATATATATATATATATATATATATATATATATATATACTCTGTTATCTAATTAAAACCATTTGATTCATCGTAATAAACGTTTGGAAGATAAACAAAAAAAAAAAACTCTTTTTTTTTCTCCTTATTTTTTTTCGAACGGCCCTATCCATGGACAATTTACTCACACACTTTATTTATA
>JAANDH010000474.1:0-94414 GCA_011799765.1 Nymphaea thermarum
CATCTTGGCAAGCACAGTCCACATGTCAAAAGACGTCGGCTTTCTCAAAATAAGAGGCTGGATGTCGGAGGACACAGAGCTAATAATCCACACCTTCACCTGGCTGTCCTCCAACGCCCACGTCTCCCATTGAGGGTCAGATTTGGGGGGCGCAGGTTTGTCGCCAGTGATGTAAGAAAGGCGCCCACGACTAGTGATCTCGATCTCGAGGGCGGCAGACCAAGAGAGATAGTTATCCTTGGTAAGGTGGATGGATGTGACCTGGATAGGCACATTCTCAGCCTTGGAGGTGCTGCCCGCATCGAGACCGGCATTCTTGGGAGAACCCAACAACTCAGCCATCACAACAACCCCAAACAGCGACAGCGGAAGCGGCAACGGCACAGGGAACAGAAGAAACGGCGCACCAGGCACACAAGGCGCAGACGGCGGAAGAAGGCAGCAGCCCTGTCGCGGCGGCGCTGACGGGCGAGAGACGGCGGCGGCGCAAACACGGCGGCGGCAACAGCTGCGGCGCACAAAACTCCAGCAGCGGCGCAGAGACTCCAACGGCGGCACAGATCTGGCGACGGCGCAGATCTGGCGGAACAGGTGGCGGCGGCGGCATATCTGGCGACGGCGCAGATCTGGCGACAGTGGCGGAAGAACGCCAACGGCGGCGCAAAACAAAACTTCAATGGCGGCGCAAACAACTCCAACGGCGACGGCAACGGCAACGGCAAACGAACGATCTCACCTTCGTGGGGGCTCTGATACCATGTAGAAACAAGCAACACACGAAGGGAGAAGAAGAAACACACGATATACGTGGAAAACCTCGTGAAGAGGTGAAAAACCACGGAGAAGCTCTAACCTAGGGGCACACCGCAACCCTAGGAGAGAGAAATTTATTTTCACTTAATCACCAAGTACACATAAGTGATATTAAATAGATGGAGAAGGAGGAGAAGCCGCCTAGGGTACCGAGCCCGCCTCGGTACCCACGCCCTAGGGAACCGGGTCCAGACCCAGACCCGGTTCCGGTAACCCATATTCTAACACAATTAAAGTAATAGCAATCATTCATTTGTAATTAGTAAGTGAAATACTTATTTTACATCAAGCAAATGGTCTAAATAAAGCCAATATTTACAACATCGTCATCAAGTCATTTACTCTAAGGCCTAAGGACATTCAAAAATCTTGGACCAACTACCTGAGTTGACATACACATTTGTATCTGAAATACACAACCAAGCACATTTTTTTCTATTAATAAAGTAAAGTTAGCAATACAATTAGACCAGCTAGATTTTCCATTGCCTCGACTACAGCCAGGACCATCAACAGGTCAGACATGCAGCCAGCCCAGTAGGGATGTCAATGGTCTGTTTCAGTCGCTGATCTGAGTCCTGGCTTGTTTAGATGGGTTTAGTTAAGCAAACAGAACCAATATGACAAGATCTGTATTCCGTTTGAGTTCATGTATCCTGGATACATTTGCATGATGCAACAAGCATCTCATCCCCATGCAAATCTTCGAATTTCAACCCAGTTGAGCCAGGATTTAGTTTCAAAATGCAGAAACATGTTCTCACCTGAGCTTGAACCAAGTAGATTGGACATGGTAAAGCCTGAGCTGAATCCAAGTCTAACCCATTCATATCCCCAGGAATCAGTCAGTCTGGAATCAGGTTTTACTCCACTTATATTAGGTTAGGACCCATCACTGTGCAATACAGATGAGTAGATCACCCTTCAAGAAGTAGTCACCATAAACTTTGGAAGCTAAAGATAACAACTTCCTCACTTCTGCACATGCCAGTCACTTAGTCTTGTCTGCCAGAAGACTGTATACTTAAAAGTCAAAACTAACATTCTTAGGCCAGCCCATCCAGAACACCGCTCCTACCCTCTCACAAACAAAGAGACACAGAGAGTCACAAAGGTAGGATATCATAAGTACGCTTCTCAGTGAGAGTGTGATCTCATCCAATAATTTAGATGCCACTAGGCACACTTACATGATATGCAACATGTAGAAACAAGCAACACACACGAAGGGAGAAGAAGAAACACACGATATACGTGGAAAACCTCGTGAAGAGGTGAAAAACCACGGAGAAGCTCTAACCTAGGGGCAAACCGCAACCCTAGGAGAGAGAAAATCAATATCACTTAACTCAACGATTACACGTAAGTGACAAATATAAAGAGGGAGAGAAGAAGTGCTGCCTAGGGTACCGAGCCAGCCTCGGTACCCGCGCCCCACAGGACCGGGTCCATATCTGGACCCGGTTCCTCATTACAGTATATTCTAACACAACAAATGGATCAAAAACTTACAATAAAAAGCACACTTACATAGTATGCAAATTTCACGTGTCAAAAGTAAAGAGCTTTTCGTATGTCAAAAACGTGCTTTTATGAATAAGATGAGAATGTTGTACCCATGACAATATTTGTGTTTCATGGTAAAATCCCTTCAACATTGTGGGTCGCAAAGGCCTGTCGATCAATCTGCATACTAGAACCTGGAAACAGAAAGGCATCTCAAAATTGAATCAACTAATCAAAGCTTTCAGGTTCAGCTCCATCCAATGAGGTCTTTTTGGGGGCAAATAATCATGTCATGTCATGCTGGTTGGTTCATAATAAAACTTATAAGCAGGACTTATCCTACTTATACTAATATCAAACCCATACAAAATGAAGCTTTCGAAACAAAAACAACATTAAAACAAATTGAATAATATATCCTAATCCCAGAAGATGAACATTGATAGTTATATACAGGCAAGAGTAATGGGGGTTCTCCAGTTTTCAAGTTCGAAGAACAAAATAAGTAACTGAAATATGATTCTTTAACCTCCACTTGGGTAGTTGAGTCATTGTCATCACTTAGGTACTTGGACAAAACTAGAACAAACTATAGAGTATCATAGAATAATGGTGATGGATGCAATGAGAAGAAAAAGTACCCACAAGCAAACACAATTTAGTCATTGTAAAGAACAAAGGCTCATATTATGAATAACGTAAGGAAAATTTTATGCACCTCATGATCCTTTGTCCTTCCTTCTCTTTTGAAAAACCCACCACTGCAATAATTTAAAGAAAGAAACCATTGTTCTGAAATAAGATAATCTCATGACCAGTGTGTGGAACGAACAGAAATCCCAACAGTAGATACCTAGTACGCCCTGCAGCTGAAAAACGTTCTTGATAGGTGACGGATAAAGGGAAAAAATCAGAAGGCTCACTAGGAATATCAGCCAAACAGACAGATGTATAGATCATCTGCAAAAGGAAAAATAGTGGGTCCAAACATTGTCAATAGGAGAAAATAACTTTCATTACATTCCAAACATAGAGAAATGCATCTCCAGTAATAAATGCTATCCTTGAATATATTATATGTGCAGATTGAGAAGGAAGGTTAAAATTGGGGATACAGCCTGTTACATGCACAAAGCAGCAACAAAAGCCCTATGCTTAAGAGATATTTTACTACATATACTGAACCAAAAAAAAAAAGTTAATGCTTCCATCTTAGCATCTTCAAGAAAGTATATTGATCAGCAAAACAAGCCCTGCAGCATTATAGTGCAGAAAGGAAAAACTTTTTTATTGTACGAGGAGGAAAATTAACATCTAGCAAAAGGCTCCAAGAACTATTAAACTTTGCAGACAAAAGATACCGGCATAGTAACTTATAAACAATAACAGAAAAATAATGAGGCAGCATTTTGAAAATCAAATCGACTAGCATATATCAAGGTCCAAAGAGAAGGACCAGAAAGCATATAACTCATCCAGATACAAATAAAACCGGCCCTGCTACATTTGTATAAGAATGACGTGCTAACTCCTTGCTGAGCGGGTATATAGTCCTCATGACCCTTTAGAGGCCATCTGAATCTCCACGGAAGATCAGAGATCAACTAACAAGCACACGCATTCTGCAGTAAGCAAATGCAGCCCCGCCTGTTCATCCTCTTAATCCACTGGCAGATGGACAAATAAAACGGACCCTCCCATTGGTATAACGATGGGGTATGAATTGTGAACAAGAAACCACGGCATTCTGGAGACGCATACTTAGCATCCCAAGTACATAAGTGCTGGAAAAGACACCACAATGACATAGCAGAATAGTAACTCCCGACGCCATTGAAAAATAAAAGACCCCATTTACAATTGTGGTACCACAAAATCCTACACAAGGAAAAGCCAGGAAACTTACAGTTTCACCATCGGTCACCGTAACAGATCCACTAGCTTGCCTCCCAATAAGTCCAGTCTCCACGACAATCTACAAATTCAGAACCATTTTAAAATTATAAACTGCAACTAGTCAAAAAGCGTGTAAATTTCGAGATATGATATCAAGGACGCTGCACCATTAAACGCAACATATTCTCATATATATATATATATATATACAACCACATTTGAGTGTGTAATGTTAGAAACTAGACTTTCCTAGCTTTAGAGCCGTTTTAGAGAACGCCAAGAAGAAAATATTAAACGTGAGACAGAAGAATAGCATTGTCTTCCACCTATCTTACTAGCGGGACAGTATATGTGTGTGCGTACTCTGGTCCTGCCACTCTTCAAGATGTTGGACATCGACTGAAATAGGAAGGAAACTAACACAAGTTCTTGAGTTAGTCGAGGACGCGAGAAAGCGCCAAATACAAGATGCTAAAAAAGAACACGACGTCAACAGTAGAAAGGAAGAACAACTAACGAAGCATGAAAGATGCGATGATAGATGCTGACAGACACCGAAGTATCAGGCACTGGAAAATCGTCGGGTAAGCCAAATAAAAGAAAAATCTAAACCCGCGGGAAACTCACATGCCGATCGCCGACGGGGATTCTGACGGTGTACGGCTCGATGGAGAAGGGCGAGCGCTCAGAACTCGCGGCAACAGCTACCGGAGGGACGAAACGCAGGGATGCAGGGCGGCATTTATTCGGGTTACCGAAGTAGGTGAGTGACGAAGGGAGGAGAGGGAGTCGAGAGAAGTTAAGGCACCGAGAGAAGAAGGCGGCTCGGCGGGAACGGAGAGATTGGCGGAGAGGGAGAGGAGGAGGCGAACTCCTCGCGTGATGAATTCCTATCATTGGGTTTTGCTCGGAATAAGCTTGTCCGGGCGACGCTCCGGCGAAGCAGAAAACAGAAGGCGCGGGAGGGCGTGCCGCCGGGCTTTATCCATTTACTAGAGCGGGCTTCTATTGCTCTGAGAAATTACTGAAATGGGCACACCTGTTTCCTTTAAGGACGTTAAAGGACCTCAAAACTATTACATTCGCAGAAAAGCCAACTGAATAGTAGTAGTTAAATGTAACCATGAGCTCAAAGCTTCAATGGGGCTTAGTGCAACCTGGTAGCAATGTGTGTGGGTAGGGGTTCACAACGGTCAAGTTTGTTTAGTGAGTTGAGTTTAATAAGTTGACTTGTTCAAATAATTGAGTTGAGCTTGAAGTTCACAGCTCGATTAGAAAATAATGTGCAGCAAACTTTTAAATATCGGACTCATGTTTTTTAGTTAAAACCCTGATATATTGACGTTAATTCATTCAAGTTTGTTGAACCTTAATAGAGTTGACTTCTATTTATGGCAAAGTAATAATCCATATATTCAAACTAATTTGTCGAGCTTTAATCAAGTCAAGTTCAAGCTCAACACGTAACTGCCGAGTCGAGCTTCAACTGCTTTTGTTGAGCTATTCAAGGTTTCATTAGTTGAGTCGGGCTCAAACTGGCTAAACTCGGGCTTGAGTCAGTTTGTGTTCAACCGTTTGTGACTACTGACAATCTCCATATTTTATTCTTTTCACAGTACAGTTAAGTTGAAAAGTGTATTGTAGATTTTACATTGAAGACGGTTTTCTTAATAAATATTAAAAAAACTATCACCCATAAAAAAGTCTTCAGTTATTAAAAAAGTTTGAACAGCCTTATTAAAAATAAAGGAATGAACATTGAAGATGACCACTTAAAAAAGAGAACGTGTCACACTCTCATCAGGTACTTTTTCTAGACCCCGTCGACGACTTAGATTACTTTTGCAAATTCATCTATGTTTTAAAAATTGAATATTTGATTTAAAGTACAATATCTAATGGAGATTATGTAAGTTTATTTTCTATAAAAATTAGTTTGAAAGGAAACTCAATTCACTTTTAAATAGTTATAAAATTTGTAAATTTTTTCAACTTCAAAGGCACGCTTATAAAAGTACTTATTAACAAAAAATTGAATAAAATTTGTCTTGTCAAGATACAGCATACACTCAATGTTGTTAGACATTGACGTGCACGTGGTGTCAAAATGTTTGCTACAAATAAATCAAAGTGTTACACAACGCATAAAAAAGGCTTGGCATTAAAGGCATCCATTTGAACGAGAAACTCACCAAGTATACAATATCTTAACTGAATTATATATGATAAGTTATAAAGCTAGTTTCCAGAGTTAAAAAACATATAAAATGATGATATAATTGTATTCAACAATTTATACCTTCATACTCTGTTGGGAGTGCATATGAAACCAATTCATGTAACTGGATCAAAGTAGTTACAAACATGTGTAAGTGGATCAAGACCCATACATTCAACCTTTTCTCTATTTATTGGGCCCTATGGTTGTTCTTGTAACAGAGTGCTGAATATGAGAAATGAAATCATTTGCTTAGTTATTTACTTTACTTTGTGCTTTATTTTTCAATTAAGTATAGAATATGAAGCTTTCCAATTACTGTGAACACTATCATGCGTCTTGATGACAATCACAATAATAGTTGTCATGGATATCAAGACTTTAACTTAAAAGTTTCACATGAAAAAAATCATGTTAAATTAATACAGTCATTACCTACTTTCTCTGTTGTTACTTGTATTCATCGTAAACAAAAGAATTTGTTGCTTTTCGGGAGAATTTTGATTGGTAAATCCTGGCTATCCCGGTGAATTATATCAGTTATTATGTCAAAATATTCATTTATTCAACTTTTGCGAAAGATTTATATAATAGATATAGGTGGATTAACAGAGAGAGAAATTAAAAATAAAAGCGGAAAATACAGAATCCCTTTAGATTTTGAATCACGGCACACAAGAAAGAAAATGGACAAGCGGTTGGCATTATCAGACAGAAACCATGGCAAGAAACAAGCAGATCTTGCCAAAGTGGAGGAAGAAGCCATGGTTTTTACAGAAAACTGGTGTTTTTTTTTTTTGTCAAAGTTGGTGATCCCCGTGCACGTGTGTGTGCTTTCTGTAAGTTGTTTGCACATAAAGGATGAGCAAAGACTATAACTCACTTTTGGACGAAATGTGCTTGGCGACAAAAAACACGAACACACACAAAAAGGATACCTTATTCCAAGTGATCAAAGATGGGGTGCATGGTCCATCTTGGATGAAATGCCTATTGATGTTGATATCCTCAATCAATTATACGAGATTTTTATTTTACCTTAGATAACTGATCCAGGCAATCAAACGTGCCTTCAAAGTGAAAATGCAACAGATGAGCAACAAAAATAAAAGCTCAGTAAAAGTCTACAACTTTACATTATCCTAACGCCTACCCTAAGATAAGACATGATAAATAACATACATTAATACAAGTTTTTGTATGCAATGTTGTCAGTATTGAATTCCACAGATAACATTTGCCTGTCCATCCACAAAAGATCAATTTTAAAAAATAAAGGAAATTTTTATTAGTATCTTTACGCATATGTCTGACATGGGGCATCTGGGCCAAAGTAGCTGATACGTGCCCCACGTAGAGTCATATCTGAAAGGTGCCATTTCGGGTCCGTTCTCGCATCATTTTGCTCTCAACACAATTTGTATCGATTGATATAGGTTGGCACCATTACCATACGATTCTGATAATATTATGTTTGAATCAAGAGATAATGGAGACTTAAAAAACTTAAACATTTCATCTCAAAAGATAAATCTAGCATCCAAGCATGAGCCAAGAGCTTTACTAACCAGAGACCAGAAAATATACAATGAGACTGAACTGGGCAGGACCATGGCACATTTTGTAAGAGGAGTTGAATTACAGTTTACATTAAGTTCTATCAACCATCAGATCTCGTGGATGTAAGTGCCTTTAATCCAAGCTGACTGGGAGCACGAGGTCTATAATATCCAACTTGTGCAAGAAAGTTTCCAACATTCAACCACCAAAGTGGAAAAATGTCATTTAATAAGAAAAGAAGATTTTGCATAAAAGAACACAACGATCAATTTTTTAACAATCTAACCATATAAGATAGCATGACAGCACTGTCAGCTGAGTGCCCTATAAACCAATAGACAAGCACCTGCAGATTCTGTTTCGGAGATAGAATTTATTGGATTCGCGATGAAAATAAGCCGTAGAATTGCAACGTCCTACCCCAATTTATCTGACATCTCAATGAAGTTTATTTTTTCCTTTAGTCAATTCCATTTATGGCTGTTTGAGAATGCTGGACTGCTGCCATTACACTTGCAGGCGCCTGAAACCTCTGCTTCAGTACCAGGGAGCGCCATCAAAATAGGCACCACTAACAGCATGGCAGTTGCTAAACCTAAATGCATTAAAATGAGAAATTGGAAGCAGAAGATGCATCTTCCACACCTCATATATGCTGCATTTCCATTTAATCCAAACGAAAGATGCTGGGGATTCCTCAAATATCTCATAATCAGCTACAAACAGAACTACAAAGCTGTCGCTGCAATAGCAAGGTCGATATGTGTTGCATTGGCACTGGAAATAGTCTGCCGACTGCCGTGCCGGGCCCTGCGGGTACAACTGTTAACAATCGATGAATGTCATACTTTATGCTCTGACTCAATTGCATATACAACAACCTTGTTTTCTTTTTGAAATAAATGTGCACTCGCACCTACATCCTGTAAAGTCCTTCTGTGCAATGAGGGGTGCTCTGACTCAATTGCATATACAACAACCCTGGCTTCTTTTTGAAATAAATGTGCACTCGCACCTACATCCTGTAAAGTCCTTCTGTGCAATGAGCATACCCCTTTCACTGATGGAGAACAGAAGGGAAGACAATAAGAACTAACATTGTTAGGTAACTTAAAAATGATACCTGTTGGGATCGAATGAAGTGGCTGGGTGGCCAGGCAGCAGTATCGTAACAAAGATTCTCAAGTTTGAATTGCATGGGGTCATTCCCATGGGTTTGGGGTGGTAATTTTACCTTTCAGGTTTTGTGGGATGTCAGTGATAATATGAAATCAAAAATCCCGAATCTTCTAGTTTCTGCCAAGAATTCCAGTCAGATCATTGTTTAAAGCAGAGCCCTGCAGACCTGCATATGAAAGGAGCTGGTGAGAGAACATTCAACGACACTGATGACTGAAAAAGATGCTTTAGTGAAATCGAAGATGACCCATCTACGCTGCATAAATAAACATGCGCCACAGATACGTAAATACAACAAGAAAGAATGAACTGAATGGTTTTAATTTATAAAAGAAAAGGAAAATAAATTTAGAACAATTTTCTCAGCCAAAATCATACAACTACGCTCTTTCCGATGCAAGTCATAAATAAAACTTTCCTTAGCTACTGATGCTGCAAAGCAAAGCCCAAAAATCAGCTCTAACAAACCGTATGAGATAAATCCTGAATACCTTGCAAAATCATCAACTGGAAAAATATAAACAGAAATATTCTTCACAGTATACTAGCAGCAAAAAATGAATAGCAATTAGCTTTCTGCATGCAGCTCATCCTTTAGTCCATGACATTAAAACGTTGTCAAGCTAATATCGCACCCACCAGGTTTAGTTTTGTATCCCCAAAGAAGCCGCAAGCACAATCAGTCCTTAAAAACACCAACTAGTGCTCAGAAATGAACAAAAAGGTCCTCAGTTCTAGCACAGAAAACGCCTTCCATGAGCCATGACTCTGAAGCTGTAAAAGTGATTACACTAGAGGACCATTTCACCAGTAATCACCACATGAACAAGATCCATCAATGAAGTGATGAAAGCGGTTTCGATCCCTCACAACAATTTCTCGGGCTTCAATTTTAGAAATTAATTTAATAGCAGAATGACAATCGCTACATATGCGAAGATTTTTAACAACACGAATTGGGGTTCCCGGTGCACTATTGATTAGTGCAAAGGCAACTGCAAGCTTCTCACTGTGACCATAAAGAACAGTCTCTTTGACCTCTTCTTCGATATCCCGCAGCACCACTTCCTTGTGTGGCTCATAGCCAGCTTCCTTAAGCCGCTTCGCCAATTTATCCAACATCTGGTTTACCTCACGGAGCTGCGGATGGGAGTTATCACCAGCAACGAACTCATGAATGGAGCCATCCATTTCAAGAACACTGCAACCAGGTTCCTTATCAAGCCCCTTCAACTTCATCAACGTTCTCACACTAGCGACCTCCTCCCACTTGCTACTCGCAGCATAAACATTTGACAGAAGAATATAATTAGCAGCAATACTTGGTTCCATCTCAAGGGTGGTCTTGGCAACTTTCTCTGCAAGTTCAATACTACCATGAATACGGCAAGCACTGAGCAATGCAGACCACACAACACTGTCAGGAGCAATCGGCATGCTTTCTACAATTTGCAGTGCATCATGCAACCGACCAGCTCGGCCAAGAAGATCAACCAGACATGCGTAGTGCTCAACTCTAGGCTCAATGCCATACTCTTTAGTCATAGAATCGAAGTGCAGAAAACCTTCCTCTATCAAACCAGCATGACTGCACGCGCTTAGCACACCAATAAAGGTAATATCATCAGGGTTGACTCCTTCATTTTTCATCCGACGAAAAAGAGCCAAGGCATCTTTAGCTCTGCCATGCAGCGCCAAGCCTTCGATCATTACATCCCAAGAAACAACATCTCTCTGAGGCATCTTATCGAACAATCGAACTGCATTTTCAATATCGCCGCATTTTGCATACATCTTCACCAGCGATGAACTGACATATTCGTTTGATTCAAAACCATGCCTAAGGGAATAAATATGAAACCAAACGCCTAAACTCAAAGTCCCCAGCAAGGAACAAGCAGATATTGCAGTAACAACAGAAACAATATTTGGGCAGACACCCGCAACCTGCGTTTGGCGGAATACATCTAGAACTTCGTTGGCTCGCCCTCTCTGCAAATATCCAGTCATCATCGCGTTCCACGACACTATATCCCGCTCATCCATCTCCGCAAACAAAGATTCTGCCGACTCAATATCTCCCAGCCTGACAAACCCAGTTAACAATGCGTTCCACGACACCAAATCCCTCTCAGGAAATCCATCAAACAAGAGGCGTGCGTTTTGAATCTGACCAAATTTCCCGTACATATCAATCAAAGTATTTCGCACGTAGACATCAGTCTCGAGTCCCAGCTTAATGGCGTGACAGTGAATCTGAATTCCCTCCTGAAAACCCAAACAAGAGCCGCATGCTCTGAGCAAAGCCGTAAACGTGAAATTGTCCGCCCGAATCCCTTCTTCTATCATAAGACAATACAATAAGACCGCATCGGCGCAATTTCCGTTTTTAACTACAGGAAGCCAAGTTTGCTGGTAGATTCTCGAGTACCCGGCGATCATTGTATTCCAAGAAACCGGACTTCTGTGAGGCATTCGATCAAACAACTGCCGTGCGTCGTCCGAGCAGCCGGAGCAACAGTACAACTGCAGCAGGCCATTGTGGACGAAGACGTTTTCTGCGAGAGATGCGTTTTTGGCGATGTGTGTGTGTATCTGTCTGCCCTCCTTGAGGGCCGGGATGGAATAACAGGCCTTGAGAGCCAAAGGAAAGGTGTAATCATCGGGTTCGACTCCATCAGCAACCATCCGTTTGTAGAGACGCAAAGCATCTTCATAGAGATTTCTCTCTATGTAAGTTCTTATTGTGGTGTTCCAGAAATATGGGTCTTTCTTCTTCGGGACGGAAACTGAAGAAGACGAACCGTGGGAGGGGCTGGGAACGTTCTTTCCTGTCAGTTCTCCCCCAACGTGAAATGGTGACACTGACTGAGAGAGACCGGCAAACATTCTCCCATCGGGGATCTCGCTTTCTCTCTCTCGGTTAGAACCAAGTCTGCCGTTAAGTCCTGCCTTGAAGCGTTGGACTTCATTTTAAGCCTCTACCCACCCAAAACCTTAGCTAACGACATAAGCAGTGTTGTAAAAGGCGAGGCGAAGCGTTGAGCCTCTTACGAGGCGATGCGAAGCGTAAGTTTAATGGACAAATTTGTGAATAATATAATATTTATAAAATAACAAAAAAAAAAAACTATAATACTAAACATTCTATATAAAGATCCATACACAACATATGCAAATCATAATAATTTGTAAATATAAATAAATACAATATGGATGGGGCGGATGAATCCGGATGGGACACGATCTTCGCCGACACGCTGATGCCGATTCGCCGGAATTGAAAACCCCGGTTGAATATTCTGTCAGATTCATCGGGATGGACGGAATTTAGCTTCCTCACCGGAAAAATGCAGGAAATATTCCGGCGGACTTCAGAAACTGATTTCACCATAGTTTCTGGTCGGATTGTAGTGTTTGAGCCCTCGTTTTGCTCTGGTTTGCATCTGCTACCTTCACTGATGGATCTCAACACCATTTGTCGTCGGAGTCACTCGGATGAGGCGACGGATTCACTCAGGCTCCACCAGAAATGATGAACATAACTCTCAGTTAGAATATATTCAACTCTGGCTCTTCTTTCCGAAAGCGGTGGTTGCAGATGGGCTCACAATCGTTTGGGATTGATTTGCCATTGGGAAGGGGATTGATTTGCCATTGGAAAGGGGTGGGAATCCTCAAATTTCGACTGGAGCTCGTTGGAGTTCCCGGCGACGTTGCCAGACCAATATCCTCAGAGTCGGCCAGGAGGGGCTGATTGTGCTTCAGTGTTTGCGACGCTAGCGCATCACGGTAGGAATGATTGAACAGAAGATCCTAGCGGTGGGGAGTCGAAGATAGACGAATCAGTCACCGTGGATGGAGGAGGCAGGGCCAGGCAGGGAGAAGTCGGAATACCCTTTCCTTGAGGCGTGCACTTCAAACACGGAGTGTGCCACCGATAGAGGCGTACGCCTCACCAAATGAGGCGCACGCTTGAGGGTTGCGTGCGCCTCACAGCTCTGCCTCAAGGTGTTTTTTCTTAAAAACTCTTTGAGTCGTATTTTTTTGTTGTGAAGCGTACGCTTCTTAACATTGGACATAAGAGATTCCAAACGAAATATTAAAAGTCAATAAACAGACAGCTCAATTTTTAGATAAATTATGAAGAGCTGTTTAGAGCTGGAAACGAATAAAAAATGTAAAATTTTTACATAAAATAACAAAATTATGTCTCAAAACAGTAGCTGCGAAATGTGGCTCCTCAATTTTACCAAAGACTAATAACTTTCTTCATATTTTGCCAAAAACCTTTAACCAAATTATGTCCATTATTTTAAGTGAGCAAGAGGTTGACAACCCATTGAAAAAAACCTGAAGGCACCGCATATCCTAGATCTTGGGTTGTATCGGAACCTGAGTGGTATTGCAATCCCACTGTTTTGATCCAGGAAAGTAGCATCCATGAAAAATGAATAGACGACACATCTTTTATGCACCCACTTACCTGGCCAGCCAGTTATGCTGTACATACTCCTTAAGACCAAATATGAATGCTGTTACTAATGGTTCGTGTAACTATATATTAGTTCATCTCCAGAATTATTGCTTAGAATGAAAAAGGAATCTTGGCCGTGCCGTCAACTTTTCCTAAGGCACATTTCTTCCCCATCAGCTCATTCAAGACAGTACCTTGCTCGACAATGAGCTTCTCAACTCCCTTGAGATGTGTTTTTTGTGTTCTATAATGGATCTAATCCTACAATTAGGACAACTGGGAGTTTCTTCCAAAACAGTTTTCTGTATCTTGGGCTTCACCCAAAGATGGTTGAAGGCGTGACATGTATTTTCTTTGCTTGCATTAGAGGGAAAGTCGGTTTCCATTTTGACTGTTTCAGAGGTTTTCATCAATAAGATCATTGTCCATGTATATGTCTGTATATGTTAATTTCGGTCATGGAGATTTTTGTAGGCACCGTTAAGCTTTTATCTAGTTCAATCAGATCATGGGCCCCTGAATCAAACATGAATTTTTCAATCTGCAGCTCTTATTTTTTGCAGATGACATCGTAACAAGCAGGGCATGGACATGGGTGAAGGGTTTGGCGCTTACTAGATACATGGAGTGGAGTCATAGATAGTCTCACGATCTGGATCGAATTCCTGGAACTTTTTTTTTCTGCCATGTGCAACATGATAGTTGCAGTCGTTAACGGCTTCCCTTAGCTGGCAGTATTTGGGTGTTCTGCAGCATAATCAACTATGCCGATGCTTTTTAGACTTCCCAAAGGACGTCTTTCATTTAGAGCATATCAGAAATGATTTTTTATGGGGCTACTCCACCACGCAGCACAAACTACTAGCAGAATGGCCCAAGGTAAGGTGTGTAGACCTGTGGAGGAAGTAGGAGTTAGCCTCAAGCCCATTGTGGATTCTAAGAGTGGGGTTAGCAGCCAAAGCTCTCTCAAGGATGATGAGGCAGAAGTACCTCTCCAAGCGAAGGCACGGAGTGATGCTTGGGCATGGCATAACATTGTATCGGGCCGGGATAGCGTAAGGATAAAATTGAGAAGTGCACCAGTGGAGAATCAGTCTCTGGAAGGAGGAAGGGGCCAAGGTATTTTATGGAAGAAACTATTTGTGGAGTAGCATCTTGTGAAGTCCCTGGCATGAGAAGACGTTCTGTTCCTACAAAACACACCGCGCTGAGGATGAGTTAATACCTCCGCGTGGAAGAACTATCCCTAGAACCTGTTGTTGAAATCCCCCTTGGTGGATCCGAGAAAAGACTTCCTGCTGATCAGTGGAGTTGGTTCAAATAAACTTTTCAAATACCGACATCTGGGAGCTGGTTCACAGAACAAGACCTAATGCCAAAGATGCCATTATTTACGCGTGTTGCAGCTGAAGGAAGATCCCTTAGCCCTTACTGTGGACGGGCTCAAAGTATTGGGGTACAACCTGGCTTATCGCTGCGAATTGTGAAGGTCAGTCGAGGAGCCCTCATCTCACGTTCCTTCTGAATGCAGGATCTCGGTGGCTGAAGGATGGCCACTGCATGGTTTGCTTCTTAACGGCAGGTGCAGAGGGAGATTGCGAAAGATATTCTTCTTAACAATGATTTCACTTGGAGAACATCAGGAAGCTTTCTTAGTCACAAAACTAATGGTACAAGGATATGTTCTTCCTAGCAAAACAACTATTGCAGATTCACAGCTTGTATGTTGATGAAGAGAAACAATTCTGCCATAACTAGGCGTAGGAGACGTTCTCTATACCGGCCTTCTTTATTCTTGTGTTGTGCATAGGGAACGACAAGGAGCACCATAGCTTCTGAATGAAGCGCGGATTATCTGATATTGGTCTTCTATACAACAAGCTCATCTTCAAGATAACTATACTCAAAGGTAAACTCTGTTTTGATTCTTTGGCACCTGCAATGGAGGAACAAACAAACGTTCAAGATCAAATTTGTAAGTCTGCAAGCAGCATGTCAATTCATCAACCAATGACAAAAGCTGCATAACAAGAGACTCAAAATAAAATCGTAACATATCCAGTTCTTCAAAATTTCAAATATGAGAAGCCAAACAAACTGTAGAGTGCCATTTCATAATGTTATTTGAAGATCTGTCCAAATAGTAGAAAACAACACAACCTAAAATGTTTTTTATTAAATAAAGTCAAACAAAATTTGCAATGTTCCAATCTATGAAACCCCAGCTGGCTAACTGCACAATGAGAATATCAGTGTCTACACATACCACACGTAACACATTAGAATGTGCATGCTATATCAATCTGATAACTTCCACCTAGTTGTGGAATCCGACCATTTAGTTCGGTTAACATTAACTATATTCATATGGCAACCTTCTCAGGTGACCCCTCCATCCATCTAAAGATCTTGGGCTAATCACACAATGCAGTTAGTCCAATTTATCTGATTTTCTGAATAAGTAGATGCAAAGAAAGATATGTTTCTTTGGGTATGAAAAGAACAGACACAGAAAAGGCTCAGGTGAAAAACGAAATGATCTTTAATTCTATTAGCCATAGGCATGTTTATATGACCAACCCCCACACTACAGTTTATTAAAGCCATGTTCAAAGCTGGTTAGACACAATTAACACAGATTAACAGAAAGCAGTAGCATAGGCACAGGATATGACTAGATGCGTCATACAGTCTTGTATTCTGATAACCATGGAGTTGTAAATACCAAGCATTGAGTAAGGTATTTTCTTCTGAATATCTTAACTTCAATAGGTGAAAAATGGAGTCAAAATGACAGAACAGAAGTAAATAGTGATAATAAGAAAAATGAGAAAAAATGCAACACTAATGTAAAGAGAACTAGAAAACCCACCAGCCCTGCTGCTGCTGATTCCCATAGTCATCATTTGTTATGTGGAAATCAAAGTACACATAAGTTCCTTGCTCGTAGTCATCTGTAGTAACTTTTGGTTCTTCATGCCGCTGAAACCATGTATTGTACTTCTTATGATATCTCCAAGATTGCTTTTTCAGTTCCCTTGCCGCCAAGTATTGCTGGTAAGTGTTCTGCAAAAGATTAAATCATTCTTCAGAAAACAAACATGAAGGATCTGAAAACCAAAGTACAATGTCGAACTCCAATTGACCTGCTGGAAATAAAATGCAAAGAACAAGGTGTCAGTGCCAAAATTGTCAGCAGCCACCCTTTCCCAGAAGGCAGGGTTGTCAATGATAGGGGCCTGAACTTGAGGATAGCTAGCTGGAGTTACTGCAGGATGCCTCTGTCAATCATAGAAAGTTAAGTCATACCATATGATTACATTAGTAACTCAGAGGTCCTGAAATACATACATATCACTGATGAAGAGCAAAACATGAACACAAATGCCTTTATACCGGAACATAGTTTTTAGGACGTTCTGAATCTTTAGCCTGGGGAAGTTTGAAATAAGCAGAGTCCAACATCAGCAGATTATGTGAGTGATCATGTCCCGGTGTTGCACTTGATCCACCAAGGTTGTCGCCAATAGCACCTAAGTCAGAGGCACTTCTTCTACCAATCACACCAAGGGCAGACGAAGATTGAGGGGATGGTAAAGGCTGCCCAGGGGAAAAATCACTGTCTCTTTGTAGTTGGTTGGCTTCAGATAAGGAACCAGAACCACCAACCTGCAACACAAAATAACTGCAGCCGTCAAATGCTTATTCATATCTTGAAAGAATAAAAAAAACAAGCATCCACCAGCAAAGACTATACGTACTCACAGCTATGTACTCCTTAAAGAATATGCTTAGCTGAGTACAGGCTTCGGATATACCAACCTTGCTATGATATTAATTTTTGCTTCCCACATTGCATGTACTCATAAGCAATATAATGGCCGTAGGAAGAGAAATTTAAATAAATTGCAACAGAAATGGGGATGCTAGATTGTGAACTAGCTTACCAAGTAGTCTATTATCATTGTGGAATATAGTTAATTCAGACTTTATGTTTGGACGTTATTATGAAATTCCAAACCACATCTTATGTGGTTCATCTTTTCAGAAAGATGTAACCAGAGGGACATGCAAAATTTAAATGAATAGATATAACTTAAACACAAAGAAATAATATCAAAAAAATTTTACCTATAGAAGCAATTAACAAATAACAACTTGATCTCTAAAGCATGTCCGCTTTCCTATTCTTGAAAGCCCGTGACTATGAATAGCCTTTCATACGATTCTTCCCACAAGCTTGGGCTATCTACATGGGTGCTGCAAAAAACTGCTGCACCCATCGTTAAAGAAAAAAGCAAGACGGTCATACCCAAAATTAGAGGTGTGTTGACATTTATCTACACTAATTTTAAATTGATCATACTAATTGTATCTATGTGCATATAATGTGTATACACACACACACACACACACACACACATATATATATATATATAGACACCCTTGTCGCACCAGTATCCATGTTTTTTTTTTCTGAAAATAGTGCACTGGAGAATTCCTCATTTCTGCACTAATCTCATAGCATTTAAAGTGAATGCAATTGACAGATGGGTGCAGCACAAACAGCTTGACAACGGTAAATTTTCATTGAAAATCTTGAAACGTACAGGTGAATCATTAGGGTACGGAGATTTCAGATCCTCCTCGCTTGTGAGGCTTTTGTTTTGTACTGCATTGGTCACAGGCTCCGAACTAGAATCATCACTGAGCTTTTGCTGCTGCTGAATTTCGTCAACCTTACCAGATGTAGACTCTACAGAGAAGTAAGAAGCATACATTATTATCTAAGAACCTATCCAAGACAGAAAAACATATTCTATACAAAAGATTTGAAGGTCAGAACCATCAGGCAAAACGGGAAAATAGAAAGTTACAAGGACAACAACCATGCACAACTACCTGCATCTTTTGCGATGGGTGACAGCAAAACATGCTGAGGAGATGCCTGCTGAATAGCACCTTGTGTCTGTTGTGATACAGGAGCCATAGCAGACAGACCCTGGCCTTGAAGACCAAGTCCAAGTCCAGGTTGAGATGAGAGAGAAGAGCTCTGTGCATTCAGCTGGAGTAAAATACATAACCTTCCACTTAGCCAAAAAAATATATATGCATATAATCTGTAAATGTCAATTCTATTATATGGTAAACACTGCATATGAAAATCAAAGGATCTAAAGCTATTACTGAATGGTACATGCTGTAGCCTGTAGGTCTTGCAAATCATAGCGATGCCATAGCAAATAACTGACCAGAAAGAAAAAAAATGCATGAACAACAGATAAGAGGGCTAGTCATTCAAAGCCCAAACATGCAAACAACATCCAGTCTATAAGTATCCTTGAAGAACAAGCTCTTTTCTGAATGGAGAAAAAGAAGTAAAATAAAAATATTTGTGGACATAACAAATAAATATCACATCAATAATAATATGGTGGTGTACACAATGAACATAGAAATAACGATGACACTTTTCTCTTTAGGGCTGCCTGTATTTGGTGGATGCAGAGGGAATGAGGTGGTGGAAGGTTGACGGCGGAAAACAAAAATAAAATGATTTGCACTAAATTGTTAAATTGGTAACGGAATGAAAGATACTACAAGCAACATTTGTGCAAGATAAGTTCTTAGGATTACCTGCTGCAGCAGAGAACTCTGCTGTTGCGTGGAAAACTGCTTAGGACTTACACCAGAAAGATGAGACACCCCCAGAAGGTTGTTATGCCCTTGTTGTACTTGTTGAAGACGCAATAAAAATTTCTCCCTCTGATCAGGTGCAATTTCTGTTCTTCCTCGAAACTGCTAGGAGATGGAGTTGATCTTAACAAGGGGGTGGTTTAGGCATTAAAATGAAATAAAAGATTACTACTTCTTGTGCTTTATGGGGCCAGAATCACTTAAGATAAATGTGCATGAAAGCATTATAAAATGAAAAGGAAACACAGGAGCAATTTTAAATTTAAATAGTTCACATAAGCAGAACACAGGATACAAAAAAAAAAAAAAAGGGAATTAGAACAGCAAAGAACAACCTGCTTCCAGTGTCAGGAGCCACTAGTTTGTTATTAGCAAACGTTGGATTTTATGGCAGAATTTCTACTTGCTCATGGCTAGTGCGATTACTGTGTTAATCTATTTGATCAATCAGTTTCATCAATAGCAGAACAGGAATTATATTTAACATTTTACGTCAATGTTGTAAAGGCATGTCGTAACGCGTATAGGTCGGGCCAACCTATAAGCTGTATCATAAATGTAGCATAGCGTATCGTAATTTTTTTTTTAATTCAAAAAATTAGAAAAAATAGTGAAATAAACAGAAAAATAAGGTAAAATGTATTCCATATAAAGAAACAAATCTCACATAAAGAATGTTCATGACTCATCATTCACAACCGATAATATACCAACAACACGTTCAAAAACGAGAAATCATAGATTCAAAATAACATAATAAGCACCAATCACAAGTTTAAAATGTTTTAGATTATATGACAAGTCCACACCATATAATTCATTATTGCCAAGTACGAAACATCATGATTATCATCAATCAATGATAATCATCATCATCTTCTTATTCATCCTCATTTTCTTTGTTAATTGTTTTAAATTTTAATTTTCAATGCCTTCAAATGGAATGTCTTCACCAACATATGATTGATTTTTTTAGAAAACTAGTAAAACTCCCCCTCCCACAGCTCTTAGAGATGTTTAGAAAATGGAAGGGAGGAGCTATTTCAAAAAGAAGCACAAAAAAAAAGTTTTTTCTGTTTTGTCCTTGTATCGTAAGATACGGGGGGCGTATCGGCTGTATCGTGTATCCTAGGTGTATCATATAGGTTTATCTAACCTATGTGATACGTATCGCACGATATGGACCCGTATCGTGAGATACACATAACACAAAATTTCTGGAATGCAAGGGAAAAAGTTCTATTTTGGAAAAAAATATTAAATTACAAAAGTTGGTTTCCCTATCCAAGAAAGTGCCAACAGAAGTCTGGTCAATTAAATTTCAGGTTCAGACTCCATCTCATTCAGAATACTCGACGATTTGCATTTCAAGGTAAAAGTAGAAAGTATTTATTATGCAATAATTAAGTTGAATGACCATATCATACAACACCTATCCCTCAACACTTGAAATACAGCCATACACCCAAGACCTCAACTTTGAAAGTGTCTTAACATTTATCGATGATAGTTAACTAGATATCAAACAAGAAAACCAAAACAAAAGATGAAAAAAATAAATCCTTGATAAAGTCTAGCTGCGACATGATAAAGTTTTGTGTGTGAACACGGTGAAGATCACTCAATTGCACGAAAAACCTGTTTAGTCAAAAGATGTTTCCATTTAGCGTCTATCAAGCAATGGAGACAACGAACACTAGTAGATGGCATTACCGTCTCATTTTGACTTTGAAATGAAGTTGCACTATGAGGCCTCCATTGCACCCCTGCAACTGCTGCAGGATTGAAAACCCTCCCACCAACTGTGCCACTTTCCGAACTGCTCAATTCTGTGGAAGCTGATCCATCAACAGTCTTAGATGTCTGTTGCAGAAGAACTCGAGTAGCTAAAGGAGAAACCATAGGTGGTGTTACACCACCTCCAATTCTTTCATCAGTAACCAAAAGGCTTCTCTTTGTTAAATCAGAAACTGCAGGAACCGCACCAAGTGTTCCACTACCAGGCATTACGCTGCCAGAAGTTAAGGGAACGGTAACTGATGTTTGGCCAGTCGTGACGCCTGCAACTGGCCCTCTACCAACACCCCTACCTAGTCCTACATCTGTTAGCGATGGAGATGGCCTACGACCAGGGAAACTACCACCATCATCTTCTTTTGCAGGCGTAGAGAGACTTGCAGGTGAAGGAGGAGCCGTGGCAGTTGAGGCCTCCAGCACGCTTCGCATGGATCCAGCAGTAGAAAGTATCCCTGAAGTGGATGGACCACCCATTGGACGAGGAAGAATGTTACCTCCTCCATTTGCAGCTGTATTCACCCCAGATGCCACATTAGAACTGGAAGCAGTTGCTGACGCTGAAGTTGCTATGGCACTACTTTTGTTAGAGGGTGGAGTCCTTGGTGCGGTATCAGAACTACTATCTTGAGAAGCCGTCTCCTCTGTTTGGTCCGGAACAACAATGCCTTGTTGATTGCTAGAAGCTATTGATGCCTAAAAGGAAGACGAAAGTAAACAACAACCATCATTCCCTCAAACAGAAACTCTTAACACAAAAAGAATGGTAACTGGGAACTTTCATATTATTATGCACCATAAAAAAGCTGAATCCAATACTATGCATCTCCAAACTGATTCAATGTATTTTTTGGTGTTACTGATGGAACATAGTCCATTTAAAATAATTTCCAGATCACTGCTCCCCACTGAATGCTTGACCATACATAAAAAAGAAGGGAAGAAAATGTATTGTTACATCATTAAGTATTGTGTGCACTATTGTTAGAGCAAATACTTACAGCCAATTGAGTTCCTGAAGGTGCTGGAGTTTTCAATCCCAATGCAGCAGTGGTGCCAGAAGCAGAAACGACAGCCTGACAATGAGACAACAAAATAATATAGTAAAAGCCTGCCTATAAATCAAGCTGTTTTAAGAGTAATCAAGCGTTAGACTGTATAAAAGTTGAAGAAGAAGCTAAGACTGCTTCAATAGTGTCTAACATTTCAAGAGTGATAAAATGCCTTCTTAGAAAAGTGAAAATACCAATGTTATCACTGGCGTATCGTATCGCGTATCGGTCGGGCCGGCCAATACGCCATATCGTAACGTATCGTAAATGTTTTTAATTTGTAAAAAATTATAAAAAATAGAAAAAAATCATAAATTTTTAAAAAAAATCCGAATAAACAAGAAAAAATCAAGAAAAATGTACTTAAAGTAAAGGAACATTCATCATTCATGTATATGAAGTATGAACTATGAAGTATGAATATGAACAACACAGTCCAAAATAAGAAATCAGACATTCAAAAATCAAAATAACATACTAAGCAGCCGAAGAGTATTCGATTACATCACAATTCATAAGTTCAGAAGTCAAAACATATAGACATAGTTATCATCTTTCATGATCCAAAAGCCCTCTTTCTCCAAGCTTCCCACCGTGCCCTCTACGAGAAAGAAAGCTATCTCACGGGCAAAACTTGATGCAAATGAAGAAAATCTCTCCCTCCCACGTCTCTTGCAATGTTTAGAAACAAGAAGAGAGAGAGAGAGAGAGGAGCATATCTTTTGAAATAAAACGAAAAAAAGGGGCCACCGGGCCCCTTTTTCATTTTCCCCCTGTATCGTACGATATGGGCGATACGCCTACGATACACCTCCGTATCGTGTATCGTAGGCGTGTCGTATCGTTTTTGTTGATACGGACGATACGTATCGTACGATACGCGTCTGTATCGTACGATACAGATAACATTGGAAAATACTGAGGTTCACATGGAATTTTGTTTGGTTATGGCAGTAACTTAAAGAACATGGAATATTCAAAAAGGTGTCGACTCGGGTGTCGGTGTGGGTATGGATGCTACAATTGACAATTTGTTTCCTTTTCATTAAATCATTAATAGAGTCATAGCTTATTAATTGTTAATTTTGTTGTTTATGGATGATCATATAGAATATGTGTGTGTGCATACATACATACATACATATTATCTACGTCACACGGATACGACAGACAGGGTCGAGTACCGGTGTCGACACGCCGACACGGGGATCCCGACACGGCGATACGGCGGGATACGTTTTGGATCGGGTCTGGGTCAGACCCGATCCAAACCACTTTATAAACGATTTTTTAACCCGCGTTTTGTTTTACGCATTCTCCTTCACCCTCGACGCTCGACCTTCCTTTACCCTCGACGGCGACCTCCGGCGATCACAGTAAGGCAATGGCGGGCAACGGTGGCCTCCGGCGACTTCCGGTGGCGGCCGGCGGCAGCCAGTGACAGACAGGTAAGTGTTTTGTCTATTATTTTCGAGAATAGAAGTTAGGGTTTCAACTTTTATTTGGGGATTTTTTAGATTGGGTATTTCTTGCCGATTTGGGGATGTTTTGGTTTGAAGATTGGACAGTTTAGATACCTATTCTTCAATGCTATGTGCGATGTTTTCGTTTTTTTGTTTGATTTTGGTATTTGGTGATTTTGCCGATTTGGGGATTTTACCATTCTTGAATGTTCCTGTTCACTATTCACTATTCACTTCAGCCTTCGCTGTTGTTCATGTTTCTTTTAGTTTTATGCTTTAAGCTTACTGCTTCTGTTCCTGTTCACTATTCACTTCAGCCTTCGCTGTTGTTCATGTTTCTTTTAGTTTTATGCTTTAAGCTTACTGCTTCTGTTCTTGTTCACTAGGCAGTACTGTCATTTATTCTTGAATGTTCCTGTTCACTATTCACTTCAGCCTTCGCTGTTGTTCATGTTTCTTTTAGTTTTATGCTTTAAGCTTACTGCTTTTGTTCCTGTTCACTAGGCAGTACTGTCATTTACCAGCCTTCGCAAGTTTATACTTTGTCAGTTTGTAACTTTGTTGTATTGTTTATTTGTTTTATTTCATAAATTTTATGTTCATTATACGTTTTTTCCATCTTTTTATTATGTTTAATGTTTTTTCCATCTTTAATTTCATGTATTTTTAATTTTTTTGAATATAATATTCGCCGTGTCCGCGTATCCTAAAATTTTGAACTTGCCGTATCCCCGTACCCGTACCCATAGGATACCCGTACCCGCATCCGTGTGACATAGCATATTATATATATATACACATTATATATATATATATATATATATATATATATATATATATAATATGTATATATAATTGTTGCACCAGCACCCACACCCCATACCTGTGTAACAAAGGCAGTCGCATGGTTGGTTGGCTATTACTAATTGTTGATCAGCTTTACTCATCAAACCCTGTTGATTCAGCATTCCACTTTTTTGCTCTATGTTTATAGTTTATACCTTATACATCAGCATTATTAGTAATACAACTTTACTAAATGGTTATGACATGATCACACATGCACATTTAGTTGTGATGAATAAGTTGAATCTTTTGTCTGTTCTAAACTAGGCAGCATGCTTCTTAAGCCTTTTAGAGGTGCCAGCCACCCAATGTTTTGAAAGTTGCAGGGTTGACTTGCAAACTCAGACATATCTTCTTCTGTAAGGTCAACACCATTCTACAATCATAAACTTTGAAAAAACTGTCCTCTACTCGTTGGACTCAGCTGAATCACGAAGACAGGCGACTCAGGTGAGTTTGGTTTTGTTGGGCAAAAGATCAGTACGGCTTATGTTGTGCTGCAGCTAACATGAGACTTGAGAGAAATAAAGTGCCATGGGCAAGCTATATGGTGGCAGTTTGTAAAAACATGAAACAGGTATGGTTCTTTTAATAAAAACATTGTTTAAAGCCTGATATCTAGAGTATGTTCTCCATTTTCTCCCTTTCCCGTTTGACGATAAGGTAACCCTAGTTCATGTTGCAGTTCCAATTAGTTCAAGGGCTTCCAGCATGAATAGTTCTTCGGGCAACCAGCAAAACTTCTGGTAATGTTCTGCATATTATTTTAGTCACTTACCATTTTCCTTTGTATGTTGTTTTCTGGCAGCCGGCCCATGGTTCCAATTCGCCTTTGCTTTTTGTTGGGCTCCCAAAAGTTTAGTGGTGCTATATCTTAGAGATTTTTAATATTAAAATGACAGATTACATACTTTTTTAATTCAAAATCAGTTGCCAATGATTTAGCACCACGTTAGCTAACATGACATGGCACACTTCGTAATACATACGAATGGCTCCATTATCTATAAAAACTCGGTCTACATAGTTTCATCAGGTCTTCTCAATGAGCCACATTTTGCGTGATTATTAAGGGTTAAATCAAGAGGAACGAATGTGCACAAAAACCATGGCAGTAGTAATAAGAAGTGGATGCATTAGAGAAGCAAGTATTTACCTGTTCATGTGAATGATAAATTGTATTTTTGAAAATTATCTCTGATGTAATAAAAAAGAGGTTCATAATCTCAAGGCCAGGATTCACTAGTTTGATCTTAAGCCGAACAAGATTAGAATGAGAAAAGAAAAAGGACTTACCTACTATCAGGATCATGGAAAAATAACATGTACCACATACATTTGAGAATAGGCTTCTCGTCAATCAGTACTTTGTATTTAAAAGGAAAGAAACAACACCAACAAAGAGACCAATTGGGCTACAGGTGTAGAGAATTTTAAATGAACCTTTTGAATTAAAACATTTAAAGATTACCTTGGCAATACCAGGACTAATTGCAACTAGATCTTCAAGAGCATCCACCTCCAGTGGCAAAGAGCTATATAGCTCATCCACATCATTAAATTCATCAAAGTCCTCCTTGATAGGGCAAAACAAACAAATAAGAACTTACAATAATCACATAAACCAGGGACCACTATGTCATTCTTCTCTAACTGAAGTGCTTCCAGCTATCTCACCTAACATACCCTAGAGGCCAGTCTACTAGAAAAAGACAATCACCTGATTACGTTCAACATAGTCGTCAAGAAAGTCTTTGACATCATTGACTTGATCTGGACTCAGTTCATCATTATCCAGCAGCCGCAAAATCAACTCTAGCTTCATTATGTGAGCCTTATGGCGGGTAATGGAAGCCTCCAGATGGGCCTATATCAGTGCCAATCAGACAGTTTGTCAAGGGACTTGAACAAAAATATCGTAAGATCCATTCTACAGATTGTGTGTGGCAACAAAAACTGAAAAATTCAAAATGCAAAAAACAATGTCCCATGACCTTAGTCACATGGGTACGGCTAGGAGGGCCCCGTACCCTACAGGTACGGTACGGGTACGGGTACGGGGTTGGGTACGGTGGGAAAATAAAAAAAATCAAAAAAAAATCAGAAAAATCTAAAAAAATCAGAAAAAATCAGGAAAATCAGAAAAAATCAGAAAAAACTAGTAAAAATCAGAAACATTCAAGAAAAATGTATTTGAAGGAACACCCTTAGCATTTTGTTATTGTTTAAAATTTTTTGATATATATATATATATATATATATATATATATATATATATATATATATATGTATGTCCGTGTGTACGGCCGTACCCCCGTACCCACGTTTTTTGAAAATGGCCCGTACCCGTACCAATACCGGTACCCATACCCGCACCCGTACCCGTACCTATGTGACATAGCCCATGACTCATCTATCCAGCTATTCATAAATTATGGTAAGTGAAAAGTGTGGGTATTACTTAGTAGTCATAAGTGCTTGGCAGGCAAAGGTGGTGATCGTCCCAAAAGGCCTGGGCAACACCTAGGTTGGCCAAAAACAGTATAAGAAAGGGAAAGAAGCAAAGGTGAATGAGAGGAAGAGAACAAGAGAAGAACGAGAATAAAAATAAGGGGAAGAAAAGAAAAAATAAGGGAAGAAATAAAAACATTTTTTGACTTGCACACCAAGGGCAAAATATTAAGAAAACTAACTACCAGAATGGCGCTCATGGCATCCAAGGGAGATGAAATCACGAAAAAAAAAAAAGATAAGACAATACAATAAGCATGGAGATTTGAAGACATAAACCACCATTCTCACATTTAAAAAAAAGGGAAAAAAAAAAGAAAATTAAAAAAATTAAAATCATGATATTTTAGGGGCAGAAAACCAAAATGAAAATATCACTTTCTTTTTTGTTTTCTTGTTTTTTCAGAAAAACTTGTTTAATATGTTCAATTTTGTTTTAGGTTGACTATAATATTTTAATAAATATTTTGAATTAATTTATCGAGAAACAGTACAAAACTCAAATTTCCACGGTTTTTCTGTTACCTTTTAATTTCCAATAATTTCCCGAGAAAACCAAACTTTTGGATTAATAATTAAGAAAACTTTGTATAGAAGCCTGAGAACAACATCTGGGACAATGTAAGATGCATAACTAAGAATTATTGAACTTCAAAACGTTGAAAAAAAATTGTGTGATGCAAAATTTAGCTCCCAAAGAAGTCATCTAATCAGCAATGTGGTTTTCGTCCGTACCAGTCTAGGTGGTCTTGACTTCCCTTTCTTCACAGAAAGTCCCTCAATATCAGCTTCAAAGTAATCAATCTGTGATTCCAATTCGCCCACCTGGTAACCAACCAAAAAGCAATGGATATCAAACCTGTCCATTGAAGTCCATGAACAACATAGAGGAGAACCAAAGGGAGAAAAAGGATGGTGACCTTCCAAAAGTTTAAAGCAATCACTAATAATCTAGTTATGAAGGCCTTTCTAAGAAAAACAGAGAAGAAGACAATTACAGACAAAAGGTAAAAATTAAATTGATGAAATCAACCAGAAGACCAACGTCTGAAATTGTAGCAACCTAACGTTTGTTTACCTTTTTCACTATCTCAAGTAAGCATTGCAGAAATGTGGTCATGAAAAAAAAATATATACTGTAGGCCAATGACTAAAAGGAATCAAGTCTAACAACTGAAGCCTCCAGGACATGGAAGGATAGAGCTTTCCACATACCACATTATTCAACCAATCCCTTGTCTCGGCCTTAGCTTTTTCTTTTGGATCCTACAACAAAGAAAATCATGAGACAAAGATATCGCTTACCCCACAATGTTTTTTCTCAGAAATAGTGTCTCATAAAGTTGAAGGAAAAATGCCAGCTGCCACACTTACGGTTTTGGGCTGCTGACCTAATCCTTCCTTAGAGAAGGCCTTTGTCTTTGTCTCCTTTTCACAGACCTTAAACCTTTCCATCTCCCGCTCAATAAGCTTCCGTGCATCCAGAAGAGCCTGCTCATAAGACGCACTAACCTATGTCAACATATATCACAAAATATATTGTCAACTCCAGGACCAAGTAGCACAATTACATAAATCATATATTCACCATCATTTAAAATAATTCACACTAGAAAGATAGATAGAAAACAGATCTATAATCATGAAAAGTAGCTTTTATATTCCATGGCAGATGCAAAACCCTACAGAAAACAGCTGTAATTTCAGTTAAGGTATCAGATAATATGACCATGCATAAAATAAGGAAAACACAAGCATGTATCCATACGCACATGCTGAAACTAAGCATAACGTCTTCAACTGTGGTCTATTTCTCCAACAAGTTGTGCTGGACTCAAGTCCATAACAAAAATTGATCAAAATGAGGCAACCCCAAGCTGGCATGTTTTCATAACGAATGTACTGCTTAAAGTAACAAAAAATCATAACCCTTAAGTGTATTCAGCAGGACTAAACCAACTATTCAAAGATACAAAGACATTTTAACTTCAAATCTATCTTTTGGCAAGAGAAACACTTTAACAACTTGTTTTACACCATATCTACAAATATTGTTTTTGGGTTTTACATGGCGAGGTTTTTCTTGAGCATAAAACAGCAAAGTTTTTTTTTTCTTTGGGGAAAAATTCCGGAAAAATTCGGCAAATTTTAAAACAACTAATCTTGCAGCAACAAAGAGAAAGGTGCCTAAAATCTTAAAAAATGTGAAAATAAGCATCTGGTAATTAAAAACTGTAAAAAATGCTAAAAAGCTAAAAAAACCGTTTTTTGGGGATTTTTTTTTCGTTTTGGCTTTTTTTTAGAAAAAACATGGTTTTTCCCTTTTTTCGGGTTGTCCTGTTTCTAATGTTTTTAACACCGTTTTTTAAAGGAAAAAAAAAACACACACACATTTTCTATGTCTATGTTTTACAGTAACTATGTGATACAACATATATGTAGAGGATATTGATCATTCCCTGAAGAACTACTATATTGAGATGAACCAAGCACTTACATGATTGGACTCAGATTTGCCAAACTCATTGGCAGTTTGATATGCAAAGTGCAAACAACAACATGAGAACAAACAGAATTGTTCCCACTAAGCATGATCAGAATTGATTTAACAAGTGTGGGACAAGGGAAACAGACAAAACAAGTTGTTTTCCTGCATCCCTCAATGCTCAATCAATTTGCTCCACAAAGTCACAGCCAAAAGTGTCCAAAGCGCTAACTGCATTTGTGCTTCAAAATGTAGAATCCATGTTCTATCGGATCTGTGTATAAGGTAAAAGGAGAAACTTCCCCAGGACTTTATTTTTTTGTTGAAGCTGCACCTATCCACCACAAGTTGCAACCAAAATGGTTTTCCCTTTTTTTTCTTTTTCTTTTTTTTTGTTCCACCACATCTGGTGCCCTTTCTTTTGCTTTTGCTTTTTATGCTGAAAGATCTGTCATTCTCCTCTTGCAATGGTCCCATGTGAATCAATATTTCTATTTATTTTTCTCTTGATCCATTCTATTTTTTGTGGCAGGTACCTTCCACCACCTGCCAGCTTAGTAGTCAAAACTCAGAAGAGCTAGGTGGGCCATGGCATGGCCCTTCCAAAACGCCTAGGCAGGCCCCAGTATATGAAGGAAAAAAGATGAGAAATGGAAAAGCGGGAGAATGAGAGAAAGAGAATAAAAACAAGAACAAAAAAGGAAAAGAAGAGTAGAAGACAAAGAATGAGAAAAGGAAAAAGTTGAAGAGAAAAAATAGGAGGAAAAACATTACTTGCGTGGGTGCCTAGCTGCCTGGGCCTAGAAAAAAAGGTGGGTGCGCTTAGGGCCTAGCTGCTCTTTTGAAAATTAACCATGCCACTATTGCAAAAATTTCACTAACAAACTTCTTCTTTTGCCTGATCTTTTATTCTTGGCAGATTCTTCTTCATTTTGCTCCTTTTCCTTCAATTGTTCTTGCTCTTCTCATCCTTAAGACTTACTCTTTGCTTTTCCTTCTTTTATTGGTCACGTAGCTGCAGATTCTTCTTTTCATCTTCTTACTTCTTTTTTTTCGCCTAATCTCTTTTCTTGGAGGTCCTTAGTCTTCTACATTTTTCTTGTTCCTGGTTCTTGTTTTCAGTTTTTTTTTTTGGCACCTATGATACATAACCTCAATTGTCATATAGACTAGTAGAGATCTGAATTATTTTGTGGATCATTTGTGTGGATCATCGTCACAAATATCATTCTCAAGTTTTTAACAGCAAGATTTTCTCGTGTATTTTTCGACAAAGTTCTTTTTCTTGCTAAAATCTTGAGAAAATCCTGCAAAATAAAAAAATCTAAAAATTTGGTAAAATAGAACAAATGAAAAACTAACACAAAGACATAACGAAAACTAGATAAAAAGAGAAAAATAATGTTTTAATGATGATAAAAATGATTGATAAATAACGTTAAGTTTAAACTTGAAGTCATGATGATGTTGATATAAAAAACAAGAAAAACAAAAAAGAGGGAAAAAAGCAGTATCAAAACAGGATAAAATGCGATAAATATATTTTCACGCTATAAAAACAAATTTTTTTTCTTGGGTTTTTTAGTTTTGCTAGTTTCTCATTATTTTCAAAAGATAAAAAATATTGTGATATATGTGGTGGATATCATGTTTCCTTCATCTACTGAGTTTATTGAAAAGTTTCATGCTAAGCCACCTGGACGCATGTCGACGTGACGCGGGTTCACCTGCGTGTGTGGGTCTGCTGCCGATTCAGCACCAATGTGGCAGAATTGCTTGATCACACACCCGATCCAGGTCAAAGGTGAGTCAGGTGCAGTCAAAAGTGCACGGACGTCATATTCATCAACACATTTAATTTTTAACTTTTATCTTTAAACTTCATTTCATAAGCACCGACGGGCCAGCGGTAGGGTTCCATCTAGGAAACCTTGTTTGAACTTTGAAGTGCTGCCGCTGCTCTGGGCTGTGCATTCATCACCCGATGATAGCACTAGCAACAGCTCCAGCTCCTGCGACAGCCTCTCATTCAGTTGGCGTTCCTCCTACAACTGCTACTATGCTTTGGCGACTATCAGAGCCAGCCTCTTGTCCAGCTACAACTCCGGCAACAGCTTCCATCCAGCGACCGCTTCTCGCAATGTTTATTTCTCCAGAAAAATAAAATGAAATCAAGTTTCAGGTTTTTTTATTTCTTGTTTATTCCCTAAAATTTAGGGCTTTATTGTAAATCGTGGATGCCTAATCTAATTTCTTAGTTAATCTTCTTCATAATCTTCAGTTGGTGTTGTTCCTATGATCTTATCAATTTCTTATCTGTTGAATCAGTGATGTACCCTTCATTTCACCGCCTTATTTCTGCCCTATTCACCATGCTTCTGTTTATCTTTTCACCGAGCCTATTGTTCCTCTTTTCGCTAATTATTTCTGTGATCCATGTAGTGCTCCTATAACCTTTATGGGTTTACATGCTACCGAATGACTGAATGGGGCTGAAAGTTTAATAAATATGCAATTTCCGAATTTTAGTTATTACTGATTACTGATTAGTTATATATTAGTTATAACTTTTTTGTTTGTGCTTGTAGGAGTTTTAAATCTAACAATCCTTATGAGTTAATGACTAATGATTAATCTTTGATTTCTACCAGCTATTTTTGTCCGTTGTAATTTAGTATATATATATATCTGCACCTGCAACCGTGCCCCGCACTCAGGTGACTTAGGTTTCATGAAACTTGTATTTGACTAGTACTGACTAAAGCATTGCTTGCTTTCCCACTATAACAAGGACACTGGTTCCTATATAGTATACACAACTCTGCCAATGAAGGATCAAAATCCAAATGAAAAATTGATATGGTGTTTGATCTACCTGGGAGATTGCCAAGTTATGCATGACTGTGCACGGGTTTGAAGTTTAAACATTGAGAATTTTAATAGGATTTAATTTATTTTAATGTAAATCTGACACAGGACAAGAGAACGGGAAGAAAACAAGGTCCGTCTGTTCTTAAAGAAAACATTCTGAATAGAATTTTCTAGCACATTCTGTTTGTGAATCAAACAGATTGTCAACAAATGAGTTTGAACAATCTCCTCACTAGTCAAGCCAATTAGATGCATAGCTTACCTATATATTTATTCATTTGTTACAGTTACTTAATAGTATCAAGCATCATTTTCTAAAGCATTGGAGCTTAAAAACCAATATTTATTAGAAGTAAGCTAAGCTTTTGTTGTTTTTTGTTTTGTTTTTTTTTTTCTCAGTTTGTAGCTATGTAACACCGGTACTGCTCCAAAGGAGCACTACCAGTACTGTACCAGTACGACACCGGTATGGGTACGGGTACGGCCTGGGTGCGGCGTTGACCGTGTCGAGTACGGTGAAAGTACCCGAGATCGAATCCGACCATTTTCAGACTCGGTCAAAGTTGACAGAGTCCAAAATGGTCCATTGCACATTTTAAAAAACCATTTTTTCCCTCTCTCTCGCACGATGCCTTTGCCCTCTTGCCTCTCCCCCCTCGCCCCTTGCCCTCTCGCCCCTTTCACCCCTCTTGCCTTTCTCATCCTCTCGCCTCTCCTCCCCTCACCCTCTCGCCCCTCTCACCTCTCCACCCCTTGCCCCTCTCGATCCTCACCTTTTCGCCCCTTGGAACTCCCAAAGGACAGATTTTTGTCTTGAAATTCTTAGTATCTACAAGTTTTAAATCATGATTTAATGATTTATGAATATGCGATTTTGTTTGTAATTTTTTTTATATCTATATTTATTTATTTATATATATATGTGTGTGTACGGCCATTGACGAAGCAACCTCGTTGGACTGCCTTTATTTTCGGCAGATTTTGTCCCTCCAAAATCCAATACATGCTTACATCCTCCACTCTCTATTCATTCAACACGTCTAAACTACATCATCATTATAAGGCATTACCCACTTGTAAACGTTTTATTCCAAACCAGTTTCCACAACCTTCAGCAGAACACAAAAAGACTATTGACCAAGGAAACTTGTAGTGCTCAACAACCAAAATAGCAAGGCATACGAACAATGATCTGCATAAATATCAAAAGAAAAAGCAACCTAACAGAAATGCGTGAAACTACTAACGAAGAAGCCAGCAAAATAAATAAATGAAAACCTTTTTGTCCTTGATTTCACTGGATTGTATCCACGTCTTGATCTGATCCCTGTACCTCTGAAGCTTCTTGATCTCCTTCTTCAGATCAGCCTCGAATTTCTCCTTCTGGTTCGCATTATCGGTGTCGTACACCTGCGAACCAAACGGACGTCGAGCTCACAGCATGGGCATCGCAAAGCCCGATAGCAAAGAGAAAAAGGCAAAAAAAAAAAAAAAAAACGAGGAAGATAGTGCGGATGGAACTTCTTAGCTCGAAGGAGGCAGAGATCCGACCTTGTTCCATATGCTATCGAAGACCTCGACGCCTTCCTGAACCTTCTTCAGGACTCTGTCGATCTCTCCCTGAAGCTTTCTGCTGGCTCCCATGGGGGCTTACCCAGAAGGGGTCAAGCATCCACGCACTTGGAGAACGAAAGAGAAATCGAGGTTCTAAAGTTCGGATTCCGGTTTCAGAGGATTCAACGGGGGTTTTCTAGGGTTTCGAGGAGAACACGGCAGTTTCTCGCACAGAAACCAACAGAGGGATGGCATGTTGGGACGATGGAGGAGGAGAGGAAATGAAAGGAGCGATCAAATGATAAGCAAGGGGCTCCGAGACCACCGAATTGTACGAATAGGTGAAGGGGAGGTCCTGATGACCGTTCATCCGAATTGAGATAGAAACGGGTCGGATCCGAGGCAGATCTACTAGTCGCAATATCCAAATATCCGATTTTTTGTTATATCGTGATTTTTACGCGATATTTTCACGACATATGTAATTTGGTGGCTTTTTAAAAACTACTGATATCAAAATCCTGGGATTTAACAATGTTACCAATGAAAAATTATTAAAATACTAAAAATTTCTTGAGTTTTCTTGACATTATTTGCACTGCTTGCAATTTATCTATGTCCTTTACAGTAGTGTTTTCTAGGACCTTTTTCAAAAATAAATATAGTTGTGATGATTAATGATATTTTAGCATACCATATAATATGAATTTATCGCGTTGCACTAGTATAGAAATGGAAAATTAAATCACTTACACTTTTAAAACAATGGTGTTGCTTTCAAATAATTTTAACGCTTAGGGGGGCACTTGATAGCTTCAGATTTGACATGATCAGATCCTCTCCTCTCCCCTCCAATCATAAATTTGATATTTTCTCAATGTAAATAAGTAAAACAGGATCTTAAGTGTGGATCTTAGTTTGATGAACCATAGATTTTAACAAAAGCATGTCATGTCATGTCATTTCTACGTCAGTGGATTTCAAATCTACAGTAATCAAATGCTCTTTTGGTGTGTAGATTTTGGAATACTTCTTCTTTTGATATGATCCATCAACTTATATAAATTTTATGTGTTATATTGGCCAATATAAGGATGCCACATGTTTACATACTGTTCGTTTGAATTATGCTTTGAACATTTTTTATTTTTAATATTTCACAAAAAATAATAATGTTTTGCATATTAATAATTGATTCAACTGAATCATTCGATGCGTTCAAATCCATAGCTTAGTTGATTTGATACAAATTTTGAATTTTGGAGACTAAAAAGATATGATGATTATTTAGTGTTTATTTCGTGCTATCCAATTAATTTGATTGAAGGTTCACAAGATGTCATGCACACACACACACACATATATATATATATATATATATATATATATATATATATATATATATATATATATATATATATATATATATATAATGAACAGTGTCTTTAAAACTAATAGACATGGAACAGACACTAAACCTGAATTGTTTGATTCATTGATTAAGAGAAAAACAAATAGAAATTTGTGATTTAGTTTCCACTATTTTCTTCATATTTTTGTCTCAACTGTCCATACATATATATATATATATATATATATATATATATATATATATATATATATATATATATATATATATATATATATATATATATATACTAAATCACAAATTTCTATTTGTTTTTCTCTTAATCAATGAATCAAACAATTCAGGTTTAGTGTCTGTTCCATGTCTATTAGTTTTAAAGACACTGTTCATTATATATATATATATATATATATATATATATATCGCAAGTGAATTAAGTACATTTAAAAACTATATATAATGATTAAACACTCGGTCAATCAATTTTCGTTTATGCTTTACATTTTACAAGATATCATAATGTAAAATTTATTTCAATTATTTTTTTCGAAAAAAGTTTCTTTACATGTGCCAAACAATTTTATTGGTTGACCCATAATCTATCTACATGGTCCTTATATTTAGTTAACTTATATATTTTACAATAACCCATAAATAATTGGATGATATAGACGAAATGCAATGAATCGGGAGCCCTTCAGCACCCATAAAGTCTCAAACCAAGCTTCTCAATATGAGCTTTTCTTGAAAGAGAGGGATGGGAGAAATGAAGGCAGAGGTGCATGGCATGGGGTCCGAGCTTATTGGGAGTGTCTTTATTACAAAAAGAATACAATAAGAAAACTCAAGTAAATATTATGAATATGATAACTTAACTTGAGATGAATGGTGATCTTCGACAACATCCTTAAGGTTGTATTTGTTTTACTGCGGATCTGATATCTGCGGTGATCTTAGATCCCTCCATGGATTTAAGGTCGAACCCCTCCCTCATCTGACCATGTAGCATGAATTTAAAATCCATGCTATTGAGATCTTTAGTTTGTTTAAATTGAGGGTATCCCAAAACACACTTTTTTATGTTATTTACTCTCAAATTTAGCAATCAAATAATAGTTTCATTTCAAAATAAGAGCTTTTGAGTCCTTCAAATGGTGTTCAAAAATCATTATATATGGTGAGAGGAGGATGTGATGGATGGAATTCACTGCCAAGATAGTATGATGAAATACTTTACTCACCCAACATTAGATCTCAGGTATGCGCCTCAAGTAACAATTAATTATGAGAATGCTAGATCTTCTATAAGAAGTGGAAGGTGGATGTGATATTGTTCTTGCTATGGGTTTAGAACTCACTTCTGAACATGCTGCAAATAAATTTTATTCGATAAAACAAAGAAGAAATTTCAAGAAAGATGAATAAATTTTTTTCTGCATCACAAAGAAGTTCGATCATAAAGGTGGTCCAATTCATTCTGATATTTCCGATAATAAGATGATGGGCCCTTGTACAGTATAATTAGAATTATGCTAATCAACAAATGGAATACAAAGCTTTATCATCGCACTAATTAATCTTTCAATTATCTTTCCGATTCAAGAAGGTGCTCCCCCCAAGTGACTTAATATTTTCCTTAAAGCATCTTTTAAGGGAGCATTTCACAATTTGCGAGCCTTTGAAGGGACATATTTCTTACAACTTTACGTGAAGAAGAATGAGATTGAAATTCTAAGCTTTATGAACTACATTTGGGTAGGAAGAGGTCAAGCATTCAACTTGTTCTAAGCAAAACTTCATTGGACAGGGTATTCGTCCCCGAGGAGGTTGGGGCAACGGATGAGGTGGGGGCAGGTAGACAGTCAATTTTTGTTTCAAATCTCTAAAATGTCAACTCTCTTTTATGTAAAGAGGACCTACTGTCGTGCATGTTAAAGTGCAGTGGCAGCGACACCCTGAGGTACCAAAAGCAAGTCCTATATCTCAAGGAGACAAAAGGTTGGGTGAGAACTTCGGCTTCCAACTACAGGTGTCCCCGCGCCCCAATAAGGTCTTCAACTTAAATTAAGATCAAATAACCATCGGAGTCTGTCATGGATCACATAGTTGGTCCAACCAAATTATCAGTGATGGAGAAGTGTATTGGCAACCTAGAAGAAGGGCCTAGAAGTGGAGCAGCTTAAGAAAGTCAAATTGGTGGCAAACTGACCCAAATTGCTTCACAGCCTTCTTTTGGTATTGTCCTTTTTCCTTCGTCATGGTTAGTAAGTCGGATCAATATAGTTCAATTAAGTCCCAAATCCAGAGTTGAGATATTTACGTTAGCCCCTTTTGACAAATAATCTTATCCGTGTGCGAGAATAAGTTCTCACAGCCTCTCTTCCCTCCGCCATTACAAATCCAAGAACTACAACCAAAGGGTGCACAAACAAAGATGGAAATAATTTTCTTATGTGTCTTTAATCTTCGAGAAAGTTGTGCTAACCAGAGAGAGTTTCATCCATATGAGACTCTCCTCTTCCACAGTCTTGTAAAGAGAGCAAGGACCTTGGACCACCTTCCTCAAAATCAAAAGCTGAGGTTTGATGTCCTATCTGTCCTGTTTCATTGGACAACAATCAAACGACCTTTAAGCCTTCATGAGGAGAGGTCAGGTAAAGTTCTGCTGCTGCTTCTATGAGAGTTTGGGACTGAATTTTCTCCTTTGAGTATTAAGATAAACATATTGTCACGATAAAACAAAAAATTATTATAAAGTGTTGGGAGAGGCGCTATCACCCCATTCAGTTTAGGGATCAACATACAAGCAAAATGTTGACAGAAAAAAAGGAAGTGCAAGAACTTTACATGGTTCAACAGAACTCTTCCTCCATCTATGGCCACACTGAATAACGTTTCTTTTTCTAGACAACAGCTTCAAAAGGAAACAGACCGTTTTCCCCTTACATTTCAAACCCCCAAGTCAACTTGTATAAAAAGAACTAGGCACCTTCAAACCTTCAGGACAACTACCGCCCATTTCAGCCTTTCAACCTGAAGACTGTCCAAAGAACCTTGCACTGTATTAAAAAGGATAAGAGTTGCTGTCTAGTATGTGTCTTCAAAAACAAATGCATGGAAACTTCCATCAATATCAATCATGCTACAACCAGGTTCTTTCTTTAGTCCTTTCAATCTCAACAAGTCCTGGACCATCTCAACCCGGTTCCAATCTTTCAAACCAGCATACCAATTAGATAAAAGAACATAATATCCAGCGTCGCTCAGGTCCAGTTCAAAAAACTTTCTAGCAATTTCTGCACCAAAGGCGATTTCACCGTAAATTTTACATGCACCCAGAAGAGCACCTAAAACACCCACATCCTGCTCTAAAGATAGGCTTTTTACCAGCTGATATGCAGCACGCAAATGTCCTGCTCTGGCAAGAAGATCAATTAAGCAAGCAAAGTGCTGCATATCAGGAACCAAAGTTGTTTCGTTAGTCATATGTTCAAAAATTTGAAGGCCATGCTTTACCAACCCTGCATGACTGCAGGCAGACAAGATAGATAGAAAGGTTGAGTTGTTGGGCTGGAAGCCTAAGCTGTTCATTTGCCAAAATAAGCCAATTGCTTCATCTCCACAACCATTAATTCCACAGCCGGTAATCATGGCATTCCAGCAAATAACGTCTTTTATGTCCATCTGGTTGAAGAAACTTCTTGCACTACTCAAGTTCCCACATTTTGCATACATATCTATCAGGGCAGTTCCCACAGGAGTATCCGTTTCTAAACCAATTTTTGTCATCAACCCGTGAAGACATTTCCCTTGAGACAGAGCTCCCAGTCTGCTGCACAAGGAAAGATACTCCATCAGAGAAACTGAATCAAAAGGAAGACCAGCCGCCATCATCTCATTGAAGAGCTCTACAGCTTCATGTCCATGTCCAAGATCAGCAAAAATTGATAGAATTGTTGACCAGGAAACAACATCTTTACATGGTGATAAATCAAAAACTTGAGATGCATCCTCTACGTTTCCACACTTCCCATACATATCCATCAACAGAGTAGCCACATGAGAACTCTTCTCGAATCCATATTTAATAACATGAGCATGAATAAGAGTTCCTTGAATGAGGCACCCCATCTCTGCACAAATACGCAACAAAATTGACATGGTAAAATGATCAACACTCATACCAGTATGTTTCATTTTTTTAAATAATTGCATCGCTCCATGAAGATCACCAACTTGAACATAGCCATTGATCATTGCATTCCATGAGACGACATTCATCTCAGACATTCTATCGAACACTTTAAGTGCATCATCTAAGCTACCGCCTTTTATATACATATCCAAAATAGCAGTATCTACATAGACATTGGCCCTGTAACCACGAACAATCATGTAAGAATGAACTAATCTCCCAGCCGTAGGCAAGCCCAAATCACAACAAGCGGGCAGAATACTCGCAATGGTAACCGAATTCGGCAGCACACCTGCACTCACCATCTCACGAAAAGCATTAACTGAATTAAATGGGCATCCATGTTTCCAATAGCCATTCACCATTATGGTCCAAGACACCACATTTTTGTATGTCATCCTTCGGAAGATTTCCTCTGCGGTTGTTGAATCTCCGCACGAGAAGCATGCATTGAGCAACCTGTTCGAGAGGAAGACGTTCTGTTGAAGGCCAGAGGTGATAACATTGGCATGAATCTGGTGAAGGGATTTGAGTTCTTTGACATCATGGAGGATAGAAGCCAACGAGGGCGAATTCGGGCTCCGGAATGAATAGAAGAGACGGGGTTTCAGCTCCCATAGATCGCAAACATGGTGCATGCAAATTTTCTTGTTTATTTGGAAACAATGAAGGAGATCGAGCCGAGAGTTCGAGCGAAGAGGTGGCATCGATGGCCATATGTGCTTCGGATTTTTGAATTTGGCGGTCTCCAGCCACGGAAGCGAGTACAGGGCGCGCCCGCAAACTCCTGGGTTTACACAACAAGTACAGAAAAAGCCACCAAAATTTTATATATTCATAAATGTGAAAGGGAGCTTGGGTTATTATATATTACCCGTTTACTTGCTAAACGTGTCATTAATGATATTAAAATACACATTTGCCTTTTCGGTTTGTAATCCATATTAGTGATGAGTCGACTAAAATGGATTGCAAACGGAAAGGCAAATGTGTATTTTAATATCATTAACGACACATTTAGCAAGTAACGAGTCAGTTACTCGAGCTCGGCTTGTGAATGAGTTTGAGTAGAGTCATTTGCTTAACAAGTCGAACTCAAGTTCATGAGTCTACTCGTTCAAATAATTGAGTTGAGTTTGAACTCAACACATAACTCCAGAGTCGAGTTCGAGCCTTAATTGAGTTTGTTGAGCCTTAATCGAATCGACATATTCAAATGAGTTTACGAGTTTGCCGATACTTAATCAAGTCGAGCTCGAGCTTAACACGTAACGATGAATATCAATTTTTTCAAACGAATTTGTCGAGCCTTAATCGAGTTGAGCTCGAGTAGCTTCCATCGAGCTCGAGGTTTTATTAGTCGAGCGGAGTTCAAACTCACTAAGCTCGGGCTCGACTAGGCTCGTGTTCCCCCTACACACAATAATATAGAATAAAACTAATACTAGTGCACACAATAATCTAGAATCCAATTAATGATCGAAATTTTGAAATCACCATTGTTCACTGCCGAGGTGATGTTAGTCTATACTCGCTTTGATTCATTTCCAATCCATCATTTACCAAATGTGTTCGATTTTATTTTTTGTTTCCATACCAGTTCTTCCGGGAGTGCAGAAGCTTGTACATTTTGAATTAGGCTTCATGTGTTAGGAGGTTGATTATAAGTCTTTTCGATCTGCTGTATATTCTTTGTTGCTCAAACAAGTCGCAAATTAGAAAATTTCAGATAGTATTATCTAAATTCTAAAGTAATCAATAAAGAAAAATCGTGGATAATGTCACCCAAGTAATCAAAATAATGGATACATATTGATATTACACCTTGGACAAATCACTTATGGATGCCTACCACCTTGAGTACAAAATATAGAATTTCTTTTACCATGGAAAAATCACCTTCAAACATTAAACTTTCCCTAATGATTCTAATTATATGTGTCGTCTTAGGCCCTTCTAGTGAAAAAGAAAAAGTAGGATGTTTTAGCCTTCCAATCAAACAAAGGTACACTGGGTAGCCAAGAACTAAACATGCTTTTGAAACACAATAGAGTGGCCCACATGTGTTGTTTTAGGCTCTTCTAGTTAAAAAGAACAACTAGGATACTTTAGCCTTCCAATAGACAAACGTAAAACTGAGCTTCTAGTGCTTTTGAAACACAAAAGAGTGGCTGAAATGATATTTAAAAGTCAGGAAGCTGAAAATCGGGCATTAAAGCTTTCATGCCCTTACCTCAAGGAAAGATTGAAAAAAAAATTCCAGAATTTCAGAATCAATCCCATACGGTGGAATTATAATCCGGGAATTTTGATTTTGGAACCCACCTATAATTCTGGAATCAAAAGTTCTTGTTTCATAAGTCGTTCCCATTTTTAAAGAATGTGAATAACCGAGTGAATCAAATACCCCTAAGTAGATTTATCGGTTGTCTTGTCCTGTTTGTAATCTTAGTCAATTGACGAGGTAAATGAGACCAGTAACTTGAAGCTCGAATTTTGGTAGCGTGGCCTTCATGATTGCTAGATCAAACTAGCAAGCTTGTTAGCACAAATTTTGAGTCAAGTTTAAACTCGGGTCTTCAAATTAATCCAATAGTTCACGAGTCACATCAGAACAAATTAAGTTTGCCTTTCAAAGGATCTAAGCATGGCTCATGATAAACATGAGCTGAGTTACAGAAACTGAGCCTCAACATGTCTTGTTAAGCTTGCTCATGTCATTTGACAGTCCTGTTCGCATCAAGGAGCTTTTACTCCAAAAGTGTTACATTGTTGAGAAAGCACCATAATACTTTATTAAAGCTATAACAAGTTCCGGGTGAGGACCAGTTCATCCGACGACGCTCCACCCTTCCTTTCAAACCCTCAAATTACCATGCATGCTTTCAATGTCTTGAAATAATGACCCCACTACAATTCAACTTGCATATCAGTACGCACCCTTTTGCAACACATAGAGTTTGAGAACTCAAAACAAAAAATCACCACCAACCAGCTCTTGCCCCGTCCATGGTGTCAACCACCTTAAGGACAGTAAAGTTATAGGTCTTCCACCCAAGAGTGACATAGTTGAGTTGCGTTTTTTCTCTCTCCAACAGACGCGCACACACTTCATGCTACCAGCATTGTCCAAAATAAGCTCCCCAAATTATGAAACCCAAACGAAAAAAAGTATAAAACATGCTGTAATTTGTTCATAGTACGTAAAACCATCTGAAATTTGAATTCGTAACGTTTGAGTGAACATGGAAGATTAATATTACGGCAGAATCTTTTATGTGATTCTCATTGTTTCCATCATTGAGGAGTCAGAAGGATCAATCATCACTCATCCGCGTATCACAGTTTCTAATTTTGTTCTTCTATATACAGGGCCACCAGTTTATAGTTTCCACCTAATGGCGTTCCATTCACTACATAAGAAACTGCAACGGCACGATGCTACAAAGTGTTACATGCAGATTTGCTTCTCAACTCACAGGAGAATGATGGTGAAATAAACAACCAGCAGAGATAATTGTCGGTCAGATGGATGATTATCAGTTGATATCTCTGTCAAAAGGAACCATATCATAAGGAAAGGAACGGAGTTTTTGAAGACCACTCTGTTTCATACTTGCACCAACCAAAATTCGACTCTGGTGGACTGACTGAATCATCCTTCTTCTTCACTGGCCTCAAATGAGGCAATCTTTTTGGCTTACATGATTTAGTAAAGGCTGTCAAAATTTCATATACAATTACGATTGTTAAAATGAACATCTATTAAGGAAATCTACCACAACATAGGTATGCGCTCCCAATACAGATGAACAACATTTTAGGCATGCAGTACCGTCAAGGGCATAATTTGCAGGAAGCTGCAAATTTTTGCCCCTTTTCCAATCAAATGTGGCCTCGCCCTCCACACTCTGAACACATGATATTTCCAGTACCTCCACAACCTATTTTAGGCAGGCAACATGTCAGTTTAGAAAGTAGATTACATAAGGCTTTTCAAACTCTAATTGGAAATAGTGTCCTTTCATGCTAAATACCATGAATCAAGAAAAGTTACAATATTTCTAAAGGGAATGACGGATCAAAAGAAAACGCTCACTATATTCTACAAGGAGCCACAGGCTGTTGAGGTAAGGAAGGTAATATTTGAAAAAAAAAAATCATAAGTGTACTTATCTGTCTTCACATTGGAAAAAGAATTAGGAAAAATAAACTCTCAAGCCATGTTAGGAAATAGCATTAAATCCTAAGAAAAAAAAAAAAAGTATCCTGATCGTTCACATCTGTCGTTGTAATGGAATGCTTTCAAGAATTAGCAAAGCTTATTTCTCTATAAGAAAAAGGAAATCTTGTCACCCTGCTACTATCTGCATAACGTTTTATTGAACAAAACCTATTCCCTACGTACTAGAAAATGTAAGAAACGATTAGAAAGATTATCTCACTCAAAACTGCAGGTTCAGAAGGACAAGTGCGCTTTAGAAACAAAAATATCTAGCTGCCTGATGAGAGAACCTCTGATTTAAGAAAAGTTAGTGATGCTAGAGTCGTGTAAGGGACAAACAGATGAAAGAAACAGCAATTTAAAGGCATAAGCGATTCCACCGGACCTTTTATCAACATTAGATGGATGAAGACTTACCCAAACACCGGACTTTCACAAGGATCCCCTGGCTTTCCAAAACAGAATCGATGTATAGGCCAGAACCAGAGCATGTCCGACAGAGGACGGCGCCTTTTGCTTCGCATGCAAAGCAACGAGGATTGTTACCAATTTCTCTTTCAGCCAAAGTTATGCCGACTGGTTCTCCAATAACTTCTTCAGGAATAGGCTTGTCATAACAAAATGAACGATCCAAAGTGCATCTGGCTAAACTTGGAAAATCCTGCAGCAAATGCAGCCAATATGGAGTTCCGTTTAAGGATTTTATAACGAATCACATCAACAACACACACTCACACACATGCACACACACACACACACACACACACACACACAGAGAGAGAGAGAGAGAGAGAGAGAGAGAGAGAGAGAGAGAGAGAGAGAGAGAGAATTTCACAAATGATTCACACCAAGATTACAGATGAGTTGTCTACAAAATGCAACAGTTCGAAGAAAACCGCGCCACTTTAATCTAATTTGCAAGTGTACCAAACGTATAAAGAAAAGCTTGATAAGAGTATACGAGTTACAAGGCAAAGATTGCTGACTGTCTACATACTACAAGTCAACCGACTCACTCAGCGATATTTTCTACAATATAAGGAAAATGGGACGCCGGAAACAAAACGAAGTCCTTTACCACCCCAAAAGGAGCCTCGATTTTCTGAAATTTCAATATGATCACTGTTTTCATAATTTCCAAATACAGAATTCAGGTGACACTCCAATTCTCCAATCCATCATCCTGAGAGATCATCTTCTCAAGTTCTCCCTTCTGACTTTGCTTAAACGAAAAAAAAGCAGTACTGCTGCCATTTACTCGCTATTAAGTGAAGCCCATTCCACGAAATAATTATTTTGAGCCCATGTAACGCTTTTCACAAGCAACCCACTTTAAGTTTATGTGATTCACACTTAAATATCGATGCATCGAGAGCACTAGATCTCATTCCTCATCCAAATTTTCTCCCAGCCAATTGCAGATAAAAAAGGATTTAATCAATAAAATAAAAGCTTAAATCCCCCATAAAATGATACTCAGATACAGTAAATAAAAAAATTTCAGAAGCCTACAGTAATCATCCGCCACATTGCACCATAGGCTCCAATCCATGGGTTTCTACTTTCTAGTCGCTAAAAATTCAGAAAGATAAGACTAATAATAAAAGGAAGAAAAAATAACGAAAAAACCAGTTAACGCATTACCGACCTGATTCAAAGGATTAGATCCGCTCCGGTAGGAAATCCTCATTCCTCTCCAGAATTGCCTCACATTGGCGCTACAGATGCGAAGCTTCGGCTGAGTCCGACAAATTGCGCCGGAAAACGGTGACGGCATTGAAGATCCAGGTCGGGATAAACGGATTCCGGCACACATCTCCATAATTAGGGGAAACTCTTCGACGCAAAAGTTGGCGCCCTAACCACAAACATTTGTCCTCTTTAATTGGGAAAGCTTCGCTTCTCTTCCTCCCTCCCTCACCCCGTGGGGCGATTAGAACGAGGAGTTTCCAAATGGTTCAGGTAAGAAAGATTTGATTTGGAACCGTATCTGATCCGTGAGGGCTCGAAGCTTTGTTATCACCGACCCGCTTTCACTTTTTGGACTTCATGTCCATGTCACATAAGTTGAAAAAAGGCCGTTTGATGACGATATAAACAAACACTATTTCAGCTAAAACTGGGGAAGAAAAAGTTTTGAAAGAGAATAAGTTTTTCATTGATTGATGACCTAAACAATGGGAAGAAGCGTTGTTACTTTAACAAAGATCATTTTGGAGTACAATAATCCATTAAGCTAAACCAAGATTCATGTCATTGGTTTCATTTTCTCTGTTAATGGTGAAAAGAAGTTGAAAAAGTCCGTACCAGAGTGTGTTAAATTGGAGAGATATAGCATAGCTGGTTGGGTTGGTGGCTCGATGAAAACTTGATGTCAGTTAGATTTTTGTGGCCACATTCTTCTATATTGCTAACGGTGACATATACGACACTCAAGTTGAACAGTGTACCACATAAACACCGAAGTCTCAAAACCACTTTGAGCCCTAAGAGCCGGGGGAAAAGAGGATGGCTTTCGCTTCTTGCCAATAGCTAGTAGTGAAATGGTTCTATCAAATTGTAATTTTTGGTACATAGGCTTTAAGATTCTTTTATCCCTGAAAACCAATGTCTCTCTAGTCAGAAGTTTATGCTATAATTCATGTATGATACGTTAAGATCCATATTAAAATTCATGGATCTGAAACCGCAGAAAAGCAAATGAAATGGAGATACTCCAAAAAGGTCGAAGCCCCTTCCCCCTTCTCTCTAACCCTGGGGTTCATGCTGCTTTGGGACCTGAGTGAACTTCGGGTTACTCATTTTAACTTGAGAGTACTGCCTACCACAATTTTCAGTTTAGAAAAGTAGCAGTCACGAGAATCAAATCGATGATTGTATTTTCACTGATCCACCAACCCAACCAAGTATACTGTGCCACTTGGGACAATCAAAGACAATGAGACTGAGAGGCTGAATAAAAGATTTATGTGGTTGGGGTCTTGGATAGAAAATGTGTTCAGGTGATCCATGGTGCAGGTTAGAGTGCAATTAGGCACCCTAACCCAGTTAGGGTTCAATCCTTGGTGGGATCTAGGTTACCGCACAGTTAGGCACCGTAACCCGGCTTGCGGTTCAACCTTTTGTGAGATATAGGTTAGCAAGCAATATTAGGCACCATAACATGGCTTCCAGTTCAATCCTTTGTGGGATCTAGGTTAGCTCACAGTTAGGCGACCCATGGTGCAGGTTGTTTTCATTTTAACATGAAGGAAAGTTGAGAAAAACTCTTCTGTATGAGAAAGATTGGGCAACACTGAATGTGCATTTGATTATCCTTAATCTGCTCTACTCTAGGATCCTAAAGAACTAGAGATATGTTGCTCTAAGATTAGCCTCTCTCCTCTAATCTTAAATCAAAAGTTTTTTTCACTAGAAAATGTTAAATGAAGATTTCAAGTGTAGGTTTTCTTCAAAATCTGGTTGAACAAGGCCAAGAGTTCAGTATTCGAGGTGCATCTCTTATACTAGTTAGTGTATGGAATTCCTATTCTAGAAAAGAGCCTGAGATATTGTAATTCTGTAAGTTATTTATTGCATATCAGTATGCTGGTGGGGAGTGGGCTGACACAGCTACTTATTAAAAGAGAAGGAAAAGAAACCGTGAGTCTGTAAAGGTGGGTACGTTATAAAATACAAATGCAACCAAGTGAGTGTATGAGATCTAAGGTAGAGAAGAAAGTCAAAAAATGGAAATAAAAAAAAATGCACCAGCCGGGAATCGAACCCGGGTCTGTACCGTGGCAGGGTACTATTCTACCACTAGACCACTGGTGCTTTGTTTGATAGGGCGCTTTTATTTTTTTATTAAAGCCAACTTTCATAGAACCAACACTAAAATTATGAGTTGATGAAAGTTTTTCGCACCAAAGAAGCCGTAGGAAATGACGACATAAAAAACCACGACTTTCTTTTAGTATGAAATTCATCACTAAAAGTAATAAAACAAAACATCATAATCATTTATTTTGTTAATGAACATATTTCTTTGCTGAGTTAAGACAAACTAGCGAGCACCTAATGGATATCTTATGAACCTGCCCTAAAGGTTGGTGTAATTCATGAAACACTAAAGCTACAGTTCCATGAGTCCCTCACAATCAATAAGCAGTTTCATGGGATACTCATAGTATATCCTTGCAACCAAATAAACTTTATGGTATATCCTTGCAACCAAATAAACTTTAGTTTTTCGTCAAATTTATCAATTCAATTCTAATGGATACTATTCATCTGAACTGTGAACAATAGATGCATGCCACTATAGTTGACAGGTATATCACTCTCAAATTAAGTTCTAATGCAAGTCCTAAAGCAGAACCTCAAAGAACTGAGAAGAGGGCTCTTCCTCTTTGGGGTATCTCCCCAAATATATATTTTTTTCTACGTACTAAAGTATCTTTTACTAATAAAAATAACATTTACTAATAAAAAGCTGGAAGTCTGCCCCCAGCAAGAGTATACTGGAACAATAAGCGCTTTCCTGTAATTGCATTTAACACTTTATGCTTTCCACCTTTAGCCGTTGTTTGATGCGGTTCTCTGAACTACTTTGTTAAGCAAGCGGTTAATCACAATATTTTAAAGGCCGAGAGCGCTTTTGGCAAACCTCCATTTTGTTGAGCAACTGTTTGTTAAAAATTCTCCAACTCTCACTAAGGAGAAAAACTAACAAATGCAAATACGGCCCAAAATGTGCCTAATTAGTACCCGGCTGACTGGCTTATCCTGGGCTCCGACGGTTGACAACAACGGTGGATCTGTGGAAACACCATGAATTTCCTCATTCAACTTTCTTTTCCCATAAGATTCATCGGTCCAAACCCTCGTCTGCCACCTTCCGTGGTCTCCGAGAACCTTCTTGGTTTGCTTCGCTTTGCCGCCTAACCTCACCTCCTCACAAGTTCCCTGAGAAATCACATACATGAATAAACGCATCTTAGATTGCAGAGGATGTTGGATAGCACGAACGTGATGTTCCTGCTTCGAGATGCAAACAAGGGACACCTAGAACACACCCCTTTGCGCTGGAAGGAACGTGTTCTTGGCATTCCGCCGGTTAGATGGAATGCATAGAAGAGAACACTCCCTTCTGTGACAGGTGTGCCGATCAGCGGGCTTAAACATCCTTGTATGAATTAAAGAACTCTGTCGATCTCCAAACTTCCCACTGATACCTGGAAGACAAATAGAGTTGCAGCCTTGAAGGCTTCTTAAAGATTAACGTTCTTCACCGAACTTGCATGACAGCTTATTTCTTGAGTTTTGGTAAAATTTTATGCATAACTACGTAGAAAATTTCGATGGCTTCCAGTGATAACCTCTAATGGTGGAATTTGTTTGACAAAGCACTTGATCTTGTAAAAATTTGCTAAACCTTGTTCAAATCATGAACTTTAAACTTTGGCCTGCCGCCATATGGAGCGACAAATAAAGTGACTCAAACACAGAGAGGGACAAGCTCAATGTGTTAAACCTCTGATCCTCTGCAAAACATGCCAACAGACAAATGAAAATATCGATCATTTTCTTTGTACAAGTATAAAGCAACTAAGGATACAGATTCTGTGGCAAGAGAATGGATCATAATGAACAACTTAACCTAGCGCAGAAAGAGGCCCTGACGAAACACAGTGGTCTTACCTGTAGAACCTAATTAATTGGAATGTACAAAAAAGGTTACCATCTTGATGAAGAAATGGCATGGGGAATTTACAGATCAGCTTCCATATGATACAAATAAAAAGCTTTGCCTTTATTGCTTTCTTCGACGATCAGCAGATTTGATGTGTGCCTTATCAGGTTGATCGCCATCAGATCCTTCACTTCCATGGGTCCTCAAGCGTTCACCTTGAGTATAACCTTGTTCCAGAGAAACACCTGAAAAAAGTATCAAGTTGAGGCTTAGAAGCCAGACAGCTACATGAGAAATTGACCAGTTAATTCATCATCATCTGTTAAAATAAGGTAAAATAGACAAGGCTCTGGAAGCTTTCTTTCTCTTTCTTCTGTTCATGATCACAGGCACTCGAGTTTTGTCCTATTCAATTTTTAGCATTTGCATTAAAGGGATGAACTGTTGCCATTCATTGTCAGCAGTATTCGGGCCATGAGGGATGCATCAATACAAAACTGCAAGACTAATTAGGTTTTGCCAACATGTACATATGAAACGAAAGAGAAGTTAAACAGAAACTGAAAAAAAAAGGAAAAGAACCAGGCTCTGAGTTGTTTTATTCAAGTTGTACCATGCCTATGTACTTTGGATAGTTAACTTGACATGAGCTGCCGTTACGTTGGAAGAGCCTTGTATTTACATATGACCATGTAAACATTTCAAAATTTAGTGGTCAGAACTCAGAAGTGACAATGTGAAATTATCTACAAAACCATATTGATATACCAAAAATGTCCCCCAAATTGATTGTTACTAAAACCAACCATGTAAATCACTTCTATATGGCTGAACTGGACAAAAGAAATTTAAAATTTTGATCACTGAAATGTACTAAAAAGGATAAGAGATGGATGGTTAATGCCTTACCAAAATCTGACATACTGCCAAGCTTTTCAATAGCATCGAGGAGGGATTGCTCATGTTCCTGCAATATTCATGAGATTTCTTAACTGGCATTTTTTATCAATTTCAGAAAACAAGTTTGTTTTTAGAGAGAAGAATAACAACATAATGAGAAGAGGGTGATCAATGCTTTACTTTGAGAATCGATTTGGCTTTCTCTACCAGAACAGGATCAGGACTTGCTACTCCACATACTCTTTCAACCTGTCCAAGACAATATAGAACACTTGAGAGATAAATTAGACCAAGAGCAGAGGCATAAACTGCCTCCATATGATCAGCAGGACAGATCTAACTTCTGTGCCTGGTCTGACAAAGATTAGATAACTCCTGAACAAAGTGTATGGGCATTTAGATAGCTACAACCATTCAATTCAGCTACAAGGACAAGTTGGAAAGAACTGCTAAAAGACAAAAGGAAAGTACAAGATTTCTTCTTTGGCAGTATGCTGGATCAGTCAAATTGAAGGAAGACATCCATAGAGAGAGAGAAGTGCACTAGGAAGGAAGGTGACAAACATGGAAATGGACAAATAAATATCTGCATTTATTGGGAAATAAACAACTAAAGCACACAAGGAGACAAGACAAAAACATGATTAAATTTGAACGAGCAATGTTTGCTGCCATCCCCCCAAAGAAAAGGCAGCAGAGTTGCTACATCATGTGCAGACATATGCATAATGTCATCCCTAAACGTACATTATAAATATTGGCCTACACACTGGCTGATCGAGTCAAATCAGCCTCAACTCCTTTTAATAAAATAGCAACAAATATTAAATTTTTTAAGTAAAAAATTATAAAATAACCAATCAGGCAATCAGCTGATAAGGTCCTGCTTGCCATTTTGTTCAGAAAAATGAAACAGCTCCGGTGATACTTAGAATATTAAGAAACAGTTTATGTGATTCCTGCAATCCTTTTTATGCAGTTGCTACATCCACAAAGTTTCACCCATATCTTGAGGTTAACATGGGAATCCAGTTCAGATTTCCATTTTAAAGAAGAGAGGATAATTGATACAGATCAGAAAATGATGAAAGTGACACAATGTAACATAAAATAGGTTTAGCACTTAAAGACATATAATAATTTCATGATAGCAGGAGTTTCTGAGTTACCTGGATGAGAGCTGACTTTCTTAAACATTTGGTGTTTCAATTTTCCATACACATGAACAACGTGACAGTGAAGCTATGTCAGACTATAATGTTTATTGCAACAAGTATGCACTCACCTACATGCTTAGCATGAAAAGGGCAATTTACGTATTTGTTGGCCTTACTTTTGCTAGGGAGATAGGGTCTTTCAAAAGAAATGCTAGAAATCATACTCTTAGCATATAATGAGGTTGGAGCAATCTTATCATACCAGGAACGCTTATGTAACTCACAAGTTTATAAAAATCTGTATATAATAAATTATATACATATCTGTACATATATATAGTTCACAATAACAAAAACTAATAATTAACAAGTAACAAGCTATGATTTTAGCAATGGTTTGACCCAAAAAAGAAAAAGGTGAATTGCCCTTTGCCTCACCCACACCCAAGTTGATCCATGTTACTTAGCTGTCAGCAACTCGGCATCCACTGAAGTTGCTTATCATACAAAATGTCATGACAAATTTCATTGAAGGACCACAGGTCACAATCAAAACAGAGGTGCTTACATCAAATAATGAAGTTGGAACACATTACTTCATGCATTCACTATACAGATGAGCAGGTTGTTATCATTCATACGCCTTTACAAGTCTGTGTCTCATGCTCGACAGTCGACAATGGAGATACTTGTTCTACAGTTTGAATAAATTTTCTATGCAGTTGACAGTTGACTTGCAATAGTTTTACATCAGAAACACACACAAGAAATTTTAATGTATACCTCACCTCATTAAGAATTATGCGTGTGTCACGAATTTCAATCTTGTCTGTGCCTTTCTTGACACCACCACCTGGTAAAGGGGCATAATTCTTGCCAAAATGTACTTTAAGTGCTCCCCTTCCTTTGCCTGGCATCTGGCTGTGATGGCCCACAGGTTTCACAGCCCCTTCAGTATTTCCATGATTTACAGGTTTATCTTCAATCCATTTGTTGTCTCTCTTATGCACCTAACCGTATCAGGGACCATCAGACAAGAAATCCATTCCTTTGGCATATAAAAGTCTGGAGACAGGCTACAGGCTAGAAAAGCAAGCAAAGTCAAGCTAATAAAAAATGTGTTCCTTATAGCCACTATTCTTAAGACAGAAGCGGAAAAGGAGTCACATATAGAATACAAAAAACAGAATTAGAATAGCAAAACAGTGTAAAGAACAACAGGAGTCGCAAACTATGCTTGCATAAAAAAAGCACTTTCAAGTTTAACCTCAAGCAGGCAGATACGCTTTACATTAAATTAAAAAACAAAACTTACAGAAGGAATTGCTGCAGGTGAAGCTTGTGTATGGGCCAGCATATAATTTGATGATGAAATCACAAGATGGCCTGAAGGGAGTCCTGATGTGGACTGCACCCAAGGCAAACAGTTTGGAGATGCTGCTGTGGTGAGATGTGCTGTTTTCAGTTTCTTGCGGGATAGACTTGTTGAACTAGAAACCATACCAGCAGTAACTGGTAAAAGTTCCTGAGACCTGGCACCTCCTGTCCTCCACTCCCTATTTTGAATGATTTCAGAAACAAAAGAAGCTTTAAAGAGAAAAGAAGAGGAGAAAAGAGAAGAATACAGACCTTATAAGTCTGAGCAAATCATCTGAATCAACTATAGCTAAGCTTTCTCTGTGCTCAACATCTGAAACCCTAAGCTCCTTTCTTAACTCAGACATGAGTTTTTCTTTGGACTGAAAAGAACTCAGCAGGTCATTTTCATTGAAGAACCTGGTCTACAAGCAAATTGAGAAAAAGAACAGCAATACATTTCTGCAAATTGAACAACTTCAGTAAATGCAACAAAATGGATGCAAACAAGTGCATAAGCTAAGAGCCTAAGACACATACCCAAGAAAGATCATCTGATTGAGCAATAAAAGCTTTCAGGACGGCATTATATGCCCCTCTCTCCAAGCCATGTATCTCTTCTTCCATATCAGGCTAGGCACGTCCCTGGGGTACCAATTCTCTAGATGCTCTCACACTTCCAGTACAGCATACTGGTCCTCCAATAAACGCGACGATATGCAGAGGGAAATCATCATATAATCCTGTTCAAAAACGCAAACCTTTCAGTGTTGGCTAGAAATCCCCCATTCCCCCTCCCCATCTTTTCATGAAATAAATCATCTATAGTAGCATAATCATACGTAAATCATGAAAGAAAAACCAAAAAACTTAAGTTCCTAAGTACAGATTACTAAAAGATGAATCCAACAAGAGAACCACATTTCATACACTGACCTAGGCAGGTTCGCTTATGAGTTTGAAGCTGGAGGTCAAGGCTAAACTTTGCATGATGTTTCCTTTATTTTGTCTCTGTGTCCCCAAAGTTTTCATTTAAATGTGGAAGCTGCCAATCAAACTACTTGTTGGTCCTCCATTTCATATAAATTTGGGATGAAGACATCACATGAACAGAACGTCCACAGGTAGCCCTAGCAAGATACTATTTAACCAGGTCTTAAAGATATGAAGAAGAAGAAATTTTATCATGTCCAGCAAATTCCAATCAACACCTTATGGTTAGGAACTTTGATCTTGAAACACGGGATGTTTGATTACCTCTAGTTTTTGAACCATGTACCAGATGCAGCATACTTTCACTAGGCCAAGTTCCACATGAAGTTCCATGGTTCATCAAACTAAGGATCCTAGGTCTGACCAAAGATTCACATTTGAGATCTTCATTTTACTCTTTGACACTGGCAAAAGGTCTGATCTAAGATCAGAGGATGGAGAATCTGATCCACACGAAGTTCCATGGTCCATCAAACTAAGTATCCTAGGTCCGACCATAGATCCACATTTGAGATCCTCATTTTACTCTTTGACACTAGCCAAAAGGTCAGATCTAAGATCAGAGGAGGGAGACTCTCATGTTGAATCCATTAATCTCAGATCCTAAGGATTAGAGTAGATCAGAGGTAATCAAATGCCCATTAGCCCAGATTGTTAAGGCCAGGGTCTCATATCATAGCTTTCTCTATTCTATCCTTTAAGGGCCTCAGTGCAACAGATGCCTTCCTTTATTAGCTTATTTTAAACATGGTATAACAAACCATATAAATCTGTTATCACCCAAAGAAGTCAGTAATGAACAAGCAACATGCACATTCAAAGTTAAGAACCAAAGAACACGAGAGATTTCACCTCAAGAAGTCAGCAAAGAACAAGCAACATGCATATTCAAAGTTAAGAACCAAAGAACACGATAGACTTTTGATCAACAACTGCAGCAATGTGCAGATTCTGAATACCAACTTAGTGAAAATAACCAATAAATGAATACAAATTCAAAACAGGTACCAAGATAGATCTAGTTTATTCTGAACATTAAGTTTTCCTGCACCTGAAAGTCAAGTGTGTTACCCCCGGGCCCCTATATAAGCCTCAATTGTAACGATAAACGGGACTATGTATCGACATCGATCATTAGTATGATGAAAATCAACTAGTATGATGAAAATCGTAGTTTTCCTGCATCTTAATCCACATAAGAAAATTTACAACACCATAAGAAGTGTTTATTTTCTTTTAGCATAAGTTGGACTCCAAAGTCCAATTTTAAGCTCAAGAACCGAACAGAAATTCTGCTCCCTGATTTGGAATACTAGATAAAACTCTGAGAACACCTTCTCGGTGAAATTACACCCTATCATAACCCAGAACCAAATCCCAAGATCGAAGACCATACAGAAACACCTTAATTCCTCTAAAAACCGTAACCAACCAATTCCCATTCTTGTCAAACTCCTATACAGCCCATAAGCAACGAATTTCCAGTTATTCTCGAATTCTAGAATATACGATTACACATTACCAGCATAATCATATCCCCAATGCTTCCAATAAACAAGTAACCATAATTTCAGTTTCGAAACGTACAATACATGTAGAACTACCAACTCCTTCAATCACGAGCCGACCAAGCAACTCCCTCGAATCCTAAATGCAGAATATTGAAATACAAGACCCTACGAGGAAAGATCAATGATTCACTCGGGCCCCCAAACCCTCAAACGAGTAATACTTCAGCTACCACCCACTCCGCCGTCAAAACTTTCACACGAAAGCATAGAAAAAATCTGGAACGGACATTCAGAAACTGAAATAAAACCTAATCAACAACAACGGAAACCCTAATCTTGAAACATGATATGCTAAACCTTATTCGGGACAGAAACAAAAAATCTGAAACCAAAACCGTTGTGTTGAAGAGAAAACCTTCTTAAGAGAATTGAAGATGAAAAAACCTGAAAATTTTCAATTGTTGCACAAAATAATACACAAAGAAAAAAAAGAATCTAAAAATACTCGTGTAATTAAAGCCCTACCTAAACCCTCAAGAAAACTCCAATGTCAAGAGACGAGAAACAAATAAAGAAAACCAAACAACATAAAGCAATGAGGGCCGCAGAAACATAATCGATAACTAACAAAGTAACAATCAACAGAGAGACAGAGACGCCACTACCGAGCTCTTCATATTCCATCAACCAGGTGAAGTTGGGGGGTCATCGGCGACGAGACGGCCTAAAACGGACGGATCTGCCGGAAGAAGGACGAAGAGCGCCGCGGGAGTTTCTCGGCGGCCGGCGGAAGTGGAAAAAAATGACGGGAAAATCCAGGTGCTCCGGGCAAGCAGGTCGTTTTACCAAAACTACCCCCGACGAAAAAACCCCCTTCCAGAAAGAAGAAAAAACAAAGTTCTCCGACTCCAGTGAGGTTCCACCGACACGACATTCATCGTAGTCGCATTTCTGGAAAATGTTAAAATTTGAGGACTTATGTGTAATTTACAAGGCGGCAAAAACCATGTGGCGGGAAAGAGGGACGATCTCCTGGTCGCTGCTTTCTTTAATTCGTTGCGTGTCTTTCAAGCAACTGTTGGACTGAAACACCCTTCTCCATTTATAAAATCTCAAATTTCTCCCTTCGTTCGCCGGTAGTTTTCTGCAATATCCGAAACTCGTCAACTCCGACAACACGCCGAAAGAGAGAAAGGGACGCTCTACCCTTTCGTATTGGGGCGGCACCGGAAAAAATATATTATATCTTTATAAACATGTTTTCCGGTGACGAGAGGTTGTATCTTTATATAGTGACCATACATTCTTCATCTTAGCTCCACCACCTTAAAAATTGATGCTTCAAGAGCATATGTATATATTTTTACTTTAAAGAACTACATATACAACATTTATGATTATATCATGTTTTTGAAGCAGTAATATGATCTTCTTGTAATGTTCTTCTTATCATACTTTATATTATGCAACCATGAGTATCTTTACTGTCAAGCTACCTTTAACAATTTTTACAAAGAAACTCTATAGTTGAGAGAGAAAAGGTGCACTAATTCAATTAGTAGGCAATGATCGAGCTAGGATTTTTTACAAAGCTCAGTGGGGTTCAATATCTCTAGATTTCAATGTTACCTCACATCTATGGAGAGATTCAAAGTTTCATCAATCACGTCGAATTGAATTTAGGAAAAACCTGAAATCCACTGACTATAGGTAAGCGGTTTCTCTGGGTTTATCGTAGTGTCGACTCTTTGTGTTTCAAATGGGGAGACATTGATAGCAAATAGTGTTGTCTTCCCGAAGCACCAAAGCAGCCCTAGACTCTAGGCCGATCAGGGAAACAGGAGAGCTTCGGTCTTTACTTATGCGGTGAGATTAGCCGCTCGTTTACCCGAAAAAAATGATAGCAAGATAAAGCTTGCCATGTTTACTTTCCCTACTCTAGGCAGATTGACTGACAACTATAGCTACCAGCAAAAGGATCTTATATCCATGGATCAACAATTTGAGATATACAACATTCAAATTCGCCAAATTTCATGCAAAAAAATTTCACAATTGAGATCCAGCACTATCAAACGTGACCCAGAAATGAATTACTCTTAACTACCACAAAACTTAGGAGAAAAGGTTATTCTTAACTGCACAATAAATGCTTAGAAGAAAAAATAAAATCCGATGGATCAATTGGAAATTCCTTGTCGTGCACGAGATTGCTTCTTTGCAACTGTACTTAATGGTTTCACATCTCCTAGAGATGGTTTCCATCTACTTTATTCATCAAGAGTTCAATCTTTCCCGAGTTTCTTCCAACTCAACAACTTAATGCGTTCAAATATGTAAACGAAAATTGACATCTAACTATTCAAACTTATTGGGTCATGACACGTAGCATATTGCATGTATTGGGATTGATTCAATGTCATCTCCTACGCAAGCAACAAGCTTTTGAAACTGATAAGCCTACAATTAGTTGACACCTGGTCATGGGCGGAGCCAAGATTTTCTTTAGGGGCGGGCCGACATTCCGACCTTTAGATCCGGGTACGGCCAAACTAAATTCTAATACAAAAAATACATTACGCAATTAAAAAATATTAATTTTTAATATAAAAAAAATCGTTGGCTTGGGTGGGGCCATGGCCTCGGCGGCCCCCCCTTCCCTCCACCCCTGCACCTGGCGTTGGCATATTTTTGGCAAGCGGCAGATTGATTAAGATATCGTCACCAAATGGGTCATCAGTTCAAATCCCATTAAATACATAGTTATTGTATAACTAAACTGTCACAAGCCTTGTGGCTTGGTGTAGAAAGGCTGCAGAAAGCTACATGTCAAAGAATTCAAACACTACAGTTAACCCATGCGAGTCTTACGCATAGGAGACTTTGTCGCTTGCCCGACAGTATAAAATTTTGAGTCTAGTATATATACCACCACTTTTGCTGTAGAAATCCACATTTTTTGCCACTTATACATCTGATAGACGGTTTTTTTTTTTTTTAAAGCATGAGTGGTTCATTCAACCACCCCTAAGAGAGGAGGCCACTCTCCTCTCTATGCCCGCTCCTCTAGATTTTTACATAACATGTTTTGAGACCGTTTACAATCCAGAGGTAGAGCGCACTGCGACGTGACAGTGACCACTCAAAAGTTCGATCCTAACGCGCTTGACTATTGCTACGAAAACATGAATTTTTGTGCTAAATTCTCTCAAAATATCACAGTTTTTAGTGGCACTCAAACACAACTCAAAAGTTGTCAATGAGTAACCTTTGAAGTGTCTAAACATTTCTTGAAGGCTAAGAGCCTTTTGAATATGGACAATGCATGGTTGATAAGATTTGAAGCAACGGCACATGGATCCTATTAGTCTAGGCTCATGTCTAATCAGGGTTGGATAGAGATAATTTCAGGTACGTATCTAACCTTGGGTCCAGATATAGATATGGATTGCGAGAGCCAAAAGCAAGCTAATAGTTATAAATTTAATGAATATTATTGGGTGAACATGAAGAGTATTTCATATATCGTCCAACAAAAAGTCCGAAGCCACCATCGTTCCCCCAATCGCATAGAGCAGTAAATCAACGGCTAGTCACTAGCCAGTCGCCCCACCAGCTATACTGAACCCCTTTAGTTTGTCTTGATTAAAGAATTTAGAATATTCAATAATATATATATATATATATATATTATTTATATATATATATTCAATTTGTAAGAGAAAATGTGGCACCAACTCTTTCTTGCCCAGTGTTGATCCACGTTACATTATTTGGATCTATGAATGACCTAATGAGGAGTTTGATGATAATAAATATATTCTAATTGACGCTTTGTAGTTGGACGTCGTGATTATTAAAAGGCTTGCGTGAAAAGCACATTTACAATTCTTTCAGCTTGAAAGTGGGCGTTCTGCGAAGTTTTGTGTGAAAAGAGAACTTTAGTGAACAATGTAAATGTTCACATGGATCGTACATTTTCTTGAAATAAACGCCTAAAAATAAATTCATGAAGAGTACCAACCACCCAATGTGTATCTTTTTATTTTAAATATGATTTCACATATCTGATATAAGAGTATATTTTTCGAGTTGACCATATCATGAGTTCTAAATAGTATGAAACCAAAAAATTAATTTAAAATATTATGAATTGTTTTGGAAACTAAAATGTAAAAATAACTTCCTTTCACTTCTTATAATTATTTAATTTTGTCAATAAAAAAAGAAAAAAAAAACATATCTCTGTCATGGGAGAATATCCTCTTGTAATGGCAGACATGTCCATTACTCCGTCCACACCTTTATCTGTCATATGTCAGCTACCCGTTGCAACATTCATGGCCATAACCACTGGTTCCTTCAGTTGTGGTGGGGCATATTAAATCCTGTTTGCTGGAAAACTTATCCCAGAACATTATGTCATTTTCACAATTCAAAAAGTTCAGTGATCCGTGGTGTCAATATCATTTCCTGTAAGAAGCACTCATATATAAAAAAATATAAGATTAATAAAGTATTTATATATAAATAAAAAAAATATGTGGACTAGTGCCGACAATTGCCCACAACAGCTACAAGTATCTCTGCCACTAGTCAGTCCACTATACAACAATTGGATATATAAACCTTATATTTTTTGTTTTAGTAAATATATTATGTGATTATGAATATTATTTTTCGATCCGACAATCAAGAAGGAGATTATATTATGCTTTTTGAAAGATGAAAAATAATGTGTTTTATGATTATGTGTTTGAATCAAGAACATAACGTTCTTCTTATCAAACACTTTTGATCTAATCTTGAGAAACGATAATAAAACAATTAACAAAACAAGGAAAAGACTACGGCACATGCTGTCCGGTTCCTTTCATATTGGCAGAACGGCTCTTTGAGCATTCTGGCGGTGGGACCCATCTGGGTTCTTCCACCATGGACAGGGACCCGCTTTGTCTGCTTTCACTCATCTCAAGTGGACAAAATAATGTGGTTTTAGTTCCATTTTGGACGGTATCGGGTCTGGATTTGGATAGGACATCTGACTCCTTGTCATGAAAACAGACGGACCCAAAATTATTATATTTTCGTATGGCACTCAATAATTTTGAAATTTGAATTTAAGGCTGAAGCCACATGCGCACGATGTTTTGTCTATGCATGTCTATATTTATATATTCAATCCGGGGCCTACTTCGAGGTCTTTGATTTTGCAAAAAGCACTTTATTTTTTTTCCATTCATTTGATGAAACATTCAATGGCCATTTTTTTTTACGTTGTGTTTGACAGTTTCTGATCGAGATTGCAGCAAAAGGCATGTTTTGAGACATCTTTAGTTTATATTATAGTAACGAGTTCATGCTACATGTTGAGCGAGAGGGCAATCCCACTGCCCGAAAGCCGGTGTAGTGATAGAACAGAACACCCTTCAACTTGAATGTCGCGCTCTACCAGCTATGCTATGTCCCTTGAGGCTAAGTTCATGCTACATGTTAAAAACTATAGATTTAAGGTCATACGAAAGGAATCCACTTAAACCCATAGATTTGAGGTTTTAGGAATCTCAGCTCATCGTGGATCAGTGAAATCTATGCTGCATGTTAAACCCATGGATATTTAAGATCAAATGGTGGTGGTGGATAGGGGCGGAGCCAGAATTTTTTTTCAAAGAAAAGATCAAATTAAAGTTTCTAAATTTTGATTGGAGCCCATATATCATTTTTTCAAAAATTTTATATATAACAATTGATTTTTTTTTTAAATTTACATGTAATTTTTTTTTTTTTAAAAAAGTGGGGTCGGGTCTCATGCAGGCTCCCCAGTAGTGAGGAGAAGGGGTTCCAATCTTAAATCCATGGATTTGAGATCTCCCCAATAGTGAGGAGAAGGGGTTCCAATTTTAAATCCATGGATTTAAAATCTAATATCACCACGAATCTCAAATCTGCGTTAAATCAAAGACAACTTTAGGGTATTCCTTCAATAATTTATTAAAGAGAGATTTCTCCCGTGTTTGACTGAGGGCAAAAAAAATTCTAAGCTTGACACTCCTCGTGCCGTCATCCTGGGGACATTGACACGTGATCTCCACCCCAACCAATTGATCGAAGACCACGAGGGCTTTAGACCATATTTAGTTAACCTTCTTTTCAAGATTCTTTGTCGCATATACTATTAAATTAAATATTCAAACTGTAGAAAGGGAAATGCTGCCCTTCACCGTCCCGAACATCCCTCAATTAAAAAATAAAATACATTTGATAAAAAAAAGATATCGCTCCATGCAGTCACATTTATGTGGATATTATTTTCTTTCTCAACCACTAAGCGTGGTTAGACAGACCGCCATTAGATTATGCCAAGAAACGGCTACCTTCTTCAACGCCAAACTTGTTTTAAAACCTAAATATCTCGAGTCAAACCTCTTATTCAATTACACACTTTATATATATATATATATATATAGATCTCAATTTTTTATGCTAAAGGAATTTAACCATATAAAGTAATCTATATAATTTGATTTTCACAAGAATCAACGATGACTTATAGCCAACATAACCTCAACTAAAAAAAAAAAAAAATTATATGTAAATTTTAAAAAACTTCACTTATTTTATATAAAAATTTTAAAAATAATATTTCAGTCTTAATCAAAATTTAAAAACTTTAATTCAACTCGCCCAATCAAAACTTTTTAGTACCTACTATAACCAAACAACTAATACACCTTTTATATAATTGCGTTTCCCACCAGTTATTCTGAACCGCTTGAAACTGCACTCTCTAAATAATTCCATAGTTGTAAAACAACATTAGCTATTGTTAGATCCCAACCGCCTTGAGTAACTTTTTTCCTTTAATGACTTCACGCTAGAAGAATGAAAAAGTTGAAAGAAAATAATCTCTTCAGGTCGAGAATGCAAACGCCAGCATTGGTAAAGGGCGGCCCAGTTGCTTCCAAATCGTTTTGTCATATTCAACTTCACGATTCACACGCGTTTCCCTTTTCGTTTAAATTAAACAAAGTAGTCGGCTTTCTAACTTGAACTGATGATCTGGAAGCACAAAAAATAATAACACTTAGTTAAGAACTATAAATGATATGAAAGATCTAACGTCTTTATAATTTGAAATCCATGAACTCAAGATCTCTCTCTCGGAGACTTTTTAACAATGTAAAAGAATAAAACGAAAGCTTCTTCAAATGAGAATCTTGGGTTTTGTGTAGATCTGTTACATCAGCTTTTAAATCTAAAATTAGGCAAAGTAGCTGTTGGGATCTAATACATCAAGGCAAGGTTCTACCAAGATTTGGATCTTGGTATTTATGAATCATCGGATCGAGATCTGGAACGAATCCACCAAACACCCGAGTTTGAGAACCTGCCACGAAATCTGTGTAACCAACCGCCCCCATGTTCTAGCAACGTGAGCTGCTGGATTTGAACAGTGAATTCCACGTCGAAGTTCTGACCATTTACACGGAATCCCAAATAAAAGCAAAGGGGACAGAGAGAAAAGGGGACAGAGAGAAAGAGAGATCATCGGGAGTGGGAGAAAATCGGCGGGTCTTTTCTGAACTCTTCCTTTTCTACCGCATTCTTTGCTAGTTGCCACCGGATAAGCTCTCTGTTTCTGGGTAGTTCTCAGAAAGAGGTTTTCCGGCGACGTGCCCGGTTTGCCGGCGTTGATGAGTGAGAACTTTAATCTGGGAACTCTTAACATTGGTGGAAGAAGACGCGTTTTTGCCGTTAGACAGCTTTTGGGAGGTAGATTTGGCATGACCCACCTGGTGCTTTCGTTGAGAGAAAGGGAGAGACTTTTCTTCAGTTTTTGGTCGGCTACAATCTGTATGTATGCATAAGAAATTAGTTTTCTGGAACCTTTCCTCTACGTAACCAGATTCTGCCGACCATACGCCTCGTTCTTCGGCGGCACAGACACACACACACAGAGAGGGAGAGAGAGAGATTAAACCGAGTTCCCCATATTGCTTTCTCCAATTCTTAGGAAATTCTTTCCGGCATTGAGTAGTCTTTAGAAGTTTGTTTCCTGACTACCCGTCTGTTTTTCCGGCGATACTCCGATCCGGAAAATGTTGACACGGCTGGTATGCCTATGCTGGGCGGTTTCGTTTGCTATGTGCGTGAACGGCTTGGGAGTCAACTGGGGGACTCAGGCAATCCATCCCCTGCCTCCGACGATTGTATCGCAGCTACTGCAGGACAACGGGATTAAGAAGGTGAAGCTCTTCGACGCCGACCAGGCGACGATGAGTGCGCTCTCGGGGACGGGGATGGAGGTTATGGTTGGCATTCCCAACAATATGCTGGCCACCATCGCCGGCGATTACAGTGCAGCGAAGCAATGGGTGAAGCAGAACGTCACCCGCTATAACTTCAATGGTGGGGTTACCATCAAGTGAGTTGCTATACTTCTTCCTCGTTACTCTCCTTTTGTAGAACTGCTTGATTTGGCGTGCCTCCTTCTGCAGTTAGTGTTGGCTTAGTACCAAGTCGAACTGCTCTACTGCTGAGACCTTTTATCATTTATGGGTGTGGTAGAGGACTACCGGACCTTAAATTCCGTCCCATAAGAGATTTCGTAAGTCGTCTTCTCTTAGCGAACGATTACAGGAAGGAAAAAAATAAAAAACTGACTTTCCTGTTCTTAATAATATGTAATCTCCTTTATGGTGGCTTTAACTTTTCCTTTTTAGGCCAATACCTTTTTGCTCATCTCTTTTACATTTACGCTGGTCTTCATCCTTTACGGGAATATCCTTTTTAAAGTTTGATGGAGTATCAGGGGTTGTCTGGTTTGTGTCTGCCTGTCTGGCTGTTAATTTTTTTGTTTACAAATTATACAGTTACTGTTACGGGATTGTTATATGGAGTGGCAGTTTCTAAATTTCGTTCAAAATATTATTCCTTTATGTTTGTTCACATTTTGTGTGTATGATATATATTCCCTGCGTTCTGAAATCTTTTTCTTGTCTGTCATAATATCCGTGCTCTTTAGCTGCACGATTTACCGGCTGAGTTCTTCCTATACTTGAATTTAATGCTGCTGGTTGTGGGCATCACCCCCAAGAGCAAAATCGGTCTTTAGACTCTTTACAATAGTTTGTTTGGTGCGTCATCAACAAATAACAGGTTTTCATGCACATATGCTCTAGCACAGAGTTGTAGTCTGCAGCGTGCTGGAGACCTTATATTCGTTGGCTTTGCTGTGGCGGCGCATGAATATTTATGCATGAGATTGTCAATTTCCCAATTTAGAAATTGATCAGTTTGCTTTATTCAGTACAAAACTTTGCCTTTATTTGCGGCAAAAAATATTCATTGTTTTTTGTTTGTAATGGGGATCAGGTGTACTTGTTTAATTTTCGATCAATTCATGGCAGAAAGCATTAACAATGAAGGGGGTCTAGGCTGCTGAATCATTCTGAACCTAGCAGTGGCTAAGTAAATGAACAAGGCCAAAAAGTAAAACATGAAAAACTGTTATGTTCTTGTTTACATGACAGATTAGCAGTACATTCCTAGCTTGTTTACATACTGGAAAACTGTGCTGTTCTGTTCTAGGTCATGCCTTAGTTTGATACACAAAATAAAACACATAATTGATAATTCTTGTTTACATACTGGACAATGCTTGCATTTCTCATAGACAATTTCAGTTATAGACCTTATAGACTATTTCATTTGAATCATTTCAATTTTCAAACAAAAATCGTATAAAGTCAGTATGTATAATATACATTACAAGTTTACAATAGATTGTACATATAACATATAATATACATATAACACACAAAACACCCTCACAAATGGGAAAATAAATCTATATTCAGGTTGCAAAAGTAAGGTCTGCACGTATTTCTCTGATTACTAGACATGCACTAAACAAGAGAAATTGGAGGTCTTTTTACCATAAACATAGGTAAGAAGGCTGGCATAGGTTCCACAAAATATGTTTTAGAGCACATAAGATATATACATAAATTCATTGGTTTTATAGGATATGTACTTCACGTATGGCTGGAACTTCCCCTTGATGAGTTGATATAGAATATGTAATTAACGTACAGCAAACTGTACTTAAAGAACAAAAATTATGTAATATAACTGCATATAATATAAGTAGATATGGTATAACAGTGTATAATAAAATTACAGGACTTTATTTGAAGGGAAGGTGACTTTTCACCTTCCCATGGACTAGGCGTCACGCCTAGTCCAGCCTAGGCGGACACCTGTTGCCTAAGTGATGGACTTAGGCGATGGGTGTGGGTGATGGACTTAGGCGACGGCTGTGGACTCACACCGAGGTGACGCCTAGGCATGGACTAGTCCATGCCTTAACAACTAAGCTGAAAACAGAATGGCTACTTGATTTGATGTGTGTTTCTTTGATAATTTCCTCAATAAGTAATCCTATGACGTCCTGATAAGAATTTCCTGTTAGAAAAATATTTTTGTTGCCAATATAACATTTCATCTGTAACAAAATGGGGATCATCTTGGCAGGTATGTTGCAGTGGGAAATGAACCTTTTCTTTCTTCTTACAATCACTCATTTGACAATGTTACTTTTCCTGCTCTTCAAAACATCCAAAATGCTCTGAATGATGCTGGTCTAGGAGACAAGATTAAAGCAACTGTGCCTCAAAATGCTGATGTGTATGGCACTACTGGTGGCCCATCTGGAGGAAAATTTCGTTCAGACATTAGCTCTGTTATGGTAATATTCAATAAGTCAATTGTTTAATGTTTGTGCAGTCGTTTCCTGTTCCTGCTCAAATTAGTGTAACACAATTCTTTTCCTTCGTTCGCTGTGCTGCTTCTTCCTGTTGTGATAAAATATGAATCTTGACAGACAAGCATCGTTCAGCTCCTAAGCAGCAGTGGTGCGCCTTTCACAGTCAACATCTACCCCTTTATTAGTTTGTACCAAGATGCAAACTTTCCTACTGGTTATGCATTTTTTGATGGCACTGATACAGTCACAGATTCTAATGGGATTGTATATCATAATGTGTTTGATGCCAACTTTGATACATTAATCGCGGCTCTGAAGGTTGTTGGTTTCCCCAACTTGCCAATAATTGTTGGAGAAGTTGGCTGGCCTACTGATGGAGACAAAAATGCCAATGTTGTGAATGCTAAAAGGTTCTATGATGGTCTGCTGAAGAAGTTGGCAAGCAATGCAGGGACTCCCCAACGACCTGGATACCTTGAAGTCTATCTGTTTGGTCTAATCGACGAGGATGCTAAGAGCATATCACCTGGAAACTTTGAGCGTCACTGGGGAATTTTTACTTATGATGGAAGACCAAAGTTTCAAATGGACTTCGCTGGACAGGATCCGACCAAGTCGCTGGTTCCAGCAAAGAATGTGAAGTATCTCCCTAAGCAGTGGTGTGTGATCAGGCCAGATGCTACCAACTTGACCGCACTGGGAGAAAATGTTGGGTATGCCTGTACTTTCTCAGATTGCACAGCTCTTGGTTATGGGTCATCCTGTGGTGATATGGATACTCAAGGGAATGCTTCATTTGCGTTCAACATGTATTATCAAGTACAATATCAAAAGGAAACTGCATGTGATTTCCAAGGTCTTGCAATGGTGACGACGCAGAATGCTTCCCGAAATAACTGCAACTTCACAATTCAGATAGATGTCTCCCGAGCATGGACGACCATGCAATCTCAATCCATGGCCACCGCAACAGTACTTCTAACATTGTTTCTGCAGTTTGTTCTTTATTTTCTATTGTAACTTGATAATTATTGTTATTCTCAATTTTTTTGAGTCATCACATTCATACTCCGTTTTGTTGTGGGGCTTACTTCACCTTAGGTTCTTGCGGTGAACTGGTTGATTGTCTCTGTTTTGTGATCGCTGACATCTACAGTTCACTTTTGTACTCTGTACATGTATTCTTCTGTTGAGAATGCAGTATCTCCTTTTCTCTTTCCTTCAAAAATTTCCTCTCACCCTGGATTTTCTTTGGTAATTCTTTTCATTTTAAGCATATGCTAACAGACAATTTCCTTACCAATTGCTTGGTCAAGTGAGAGTAATTCAAAGGTGGTGGCTTGGCTTTCATGATGTTTTCCCATTCAACAAACATGATCAGTCTGGTGGCTCCATTCTTCCAAAAGGAAAAACTTCAGTCATTTTGCTTCTTTGCCGGACAACTGTGCGACAAAGAAACTGGCGAATGAGCAGCTCGAGTTATTTTTAACATACCAGAATATCTTTTATTAAGATATCATTATGAACATTGGAAACAACATTGAATTTTTTGAAAGATGATTTCCTCAGGTCACTCATGTCAGTGGGTTGTGAGTCTTGCTTGGATCAGAAAAATCATTTCCATCCTGATCCTTTTCTAATTAGCGGAGGGCGGGGGTTGCCAGACCCCTCCCCGTTTGAAGAGTTGTCCAGCTTGACAGAAAAACAAATACAGCGGAGCGTTTAATTGAGGGAGGGTTCCCAAGTCGGGGGCTGATTCTTCCGTTTCTTGCAACTGTAGAAAAATGCAAGTTGCTGATTTACAGGTTGGTGTGATGAATCGTCTGGGAACGTACTGAACTTTTGCATGTGACATAAACAACTAACTATACAGGATCCTCTCTGTGTCATTTGACTTGCTTGTTACCAATTTCATGAGTGACCTGTTTTCATCTTCGTTCACCGTCTTCTAAGTTAAGCCAACACTTCAATGGCGGTCTTATTAAAGAAAGAATCTATCAACGCCCAAAGGCAACCTCGTCAACTTCTCCAACATATACCGTTGTTCTCTTTCAACGTTTACCAGTTACCACCTCCCACAGATGTAGCTTCTGCTAGCCCAAGTTTCTCTTATTCTGTTGTGTTGGTGCTGCCTCTCTTTCCATATTGCCTGTCCTCATCGTCCACATATCCGACGCCAAAGCCTGCTGTAACATTAAGTTCATGCTTGCTGCGCTTCCCCATGAACAGTTGAATGACATAGGAGACAGGACGTTATGTCGTACTTGCATCCTTCTCCTGATCAAGGATGTAGCGGGATCAAGTTGCCGGATGTAGCACCGGACACCCCTCAGCCAGTTCCGACTCAGATGAAGACACGCTAGCTTTCGCGTTGCTGAGAAGGAACCAGGTCTTTTATCGCTCTAACCAAGGTGAATTCATAATGATTCCTTGTGGCTGCATCGGGAAAAGAGAAAAGATAAAGAGGCATCATTCCTTTTTTCACATCGAAGCATGTCAACTTATTAAGGATCTTTTTGTACTTAAAATATTTGGTTGAGTAATAATCCAATGATCAGATGATATTCTCTTTCTTTACTCTTTCTGTGTGGTTCTGCAAGGGTGAACGAGTTGTCTTCCCATGCAAAAACACGCACAATAAAAAGGTTGCGTTTCGATCAAAATCGATTAGGAAGACCAACGTGTTAACAGACGTTTTTTCAAGAAAAATAATGTTTTTTTAGTTGTTCAATTAAAGAGCATTTTCATATTTTAACAAATACTTACCTGAACCTATGGGTACTTAAAATAAGGATGGGCATGGGGTCTTATACCAACTTGGGATTGAGCTTAGCCTGATATATATATATATATACATGTTTGTTATATTTAATCATATTTATATAAAAATATATTCTAATTTGGCCAGGCCCAGGTCCAGGTCCAGGTTACAAGTAGTTGGGCTGGGCCCAAGCCGAGTCATGATCTGTCTTGAGTCCAACTCCTTATCAAATCACGCTGGGCCCGTTGGATTCCCAACCTTATTTGCAGATTGAATAAAAAGTTAAAAACAGTGGTTAAACTTGGACAGATCTACCAAAATAATTCCCATCCAAGTCGGCTGAAATGATTGGAATCAGTCGGAAAAGAAACGCTGAAGAACAAGGCACAGTTTGGTAAAAAAAAAAATAAAAACTCTCATAATAGGCAGTTTGGAAAAGGTGTTTAAGGCAATCAACTTTTGTTTTAGGTGGATCTCTCTCTCTGTCCTATTCATACATATATTTAAAACTATCAATGTATATCTTAAGAATTCATTGAGATGTAAAAGTACAGCGCCCAGAGAAAATGCATGTCACAGAATTCCATTATAAAGATTCCAAAAACGAGAAACTCGAGTCATACTGCATCATTTCTTACTACGGAAAGTCATATTTTGACCAATGTTTTCTGCTTAGAACACATGTAGCTATAATTATTCTTTAAGAAGAAAAGATAAGCAATCTGAGATCTATAAAGTAGCAGTATCTCTCTGTATATGTGTAAATACATACGGGTCATTGATGTGGCTACAAATACAATGGTCAAAAGGGTAACAAATGTGAATTTTCAAAATTTAACTATTAATTTTGGTTTTTCAAAATTTAAGTGGAGTCATGGCCCCCTTTTCTAGCTCCACCCTGGATGGAGCCCCACCACCAATCTGCCTAAAGAATATTTGCCTTTCTTTACACCTATTTATCTGATATATGTAGATCATTGACTTGTTAAATTTTTGAATATCGAAGCCCATTTCAAAAATAATCGGAAGAGCCACCAGACTACAACTTTCTTGATGAATTTTTGTTCCACTTGTTATCCATATTTGCATGCACATCGACAAATGAAGCTGGTTTTCAAATTAGAAGTAGAACACCATAATTTTCTTGGATACAATTCGTTGCACAAATAATAGTTTCTGTTTGAATGTTGTCACAAAGAGGATTTTGATCCCTCGAAATATTACAATGATGCAATTTAGAAAGAAATTGTAAATTAAAAAAAAATAAAACTTGAAAGATCAACGATTACCAAGTCAGCCACAAATCTTGTATTTACATGAAACCTGTTGTTGTCAAAGGTAAATTATAAAGCATGATGCGACGAAAAAGATGGCAGACTCGGATCTCTTTCGTTTTATCATCTGTTCATGCAAGCCTCTCCTTTGTGCATGGCAGAGAGATCAAGGAGAGGAGAGGGTTTGATTCCGTTGAATTTCATCGAGCATTCTTATTTGCTGTCACGTTCTAAATCAATAAAATCATATTTCTAATGCGATAGACAGATCAGCTGGCGACGAGAGCGAGATTCCATTCGCCGACTTTCGGAGTCAATATGTAGATCTTCCTCATATTGGTCGTTTGTTGTGAGGGAGTTTTCTTCGGCGACAGACGAGAGGAGAGCTCATAGAAGGCATGGAGCATTATTATCAATTAAACTAGAAGCCTGTCTGTCGACGGCAGTTTTCCGACCAGCTACCACATAGTTTTGCGGCGACGCTTCTCTCCTCCCCTACCCAAAAGACAAATGGCAATCCTTCGGTTTCCGGCTGTGTATTTCTGGTTAGTTACTTCGACGATGGCGTTCGTGTCCGTCAACGGATTGGGCGTCAACTGGGGAACTCAGGCGACCCATCCCCTCCCTCCGACGACCGTCGCGCAGCTGCTGCAGGACAATGGGATCACGAAGGTGAAGCTCTTCGACTCCGACCATGGGACGTTGAGTGCCATCTCCGGGATGGGCATCGAGGTAATGGTGGCAATCCCCAACGGAATGCTCGCCACCGTCGCCGGAGACTACGACACAGCCAAGCAGTGGGTGGAGCAGCACGTCAAACGCTACCTCTTCAATGGCGGAGTTAACATCAAGTGAGTTGCTCTCTCTCACTTTCTTATTGCATGACTAAGGAGTCTTCTTTTTATCGTATTTCAGCAAACCCCAAGAAAAGACCGTCAAACACAAGCTTGAAGCTTCTAACATGCTGTGGCTCTTGGGGTTCTTGTGGCAGGTACGTGGCAGTGGGCAATGAACCCTTTCTCACAGTTTACAACCACACTTTTGATAATGTTACTTTCCCGGCCCTTAAAAACATCCAAAACGCTCTGATCGAAGCCGGCCTCGGAGGCACGATCAAGGCCACCGTGCCTTTCAATGCTGCTGTTTATGGATCTCAATTCCCATCGGACGGAAAATTTCGCCCAGACATCCACAGTCTCATGGTAATCTTCGCAACTGAAAAAGCTTTCCTAGTTCATCCTTTGATTCAAAGGCGTTCTAAGAACTTGAGAAAACTGTTCTCATGCTGGGCCATCTATATGTTTGTCCCAAGTTACTGTAAGCATTTTCAGTTGCTTTGCTTTTTCATTTTCGATCGACTAACTTGGCTTGGAAGCTGGATTGCTGAAGTACCTCTCCTTGATTTTGTTTCCAATCAATGCTCTGATCCAACGAAAGTAGTGGGCAAGGATAATCGCATCAGATCGTGTGGAATGTTTTCCACATTAATCTCTATGATTTGATGAGATTATCCTTGCCTTCTTTATGAGACAGACCACAAAGATATGGCGTTGGATATCTTATCTTTCTAACATGTCTTATTATCTTCATGCCATGCTGATTCTTCAAGTTCTGATACAAACTGAACCGCAACAGGTAGAAATCGCTCAGTTTCTTAACAGCAGCGGTGCACCATTCACCATCAACATCTACCCCTTCATTAGTTTATACCAAGATCCATACTTCCCTGCTGACTTTGCATTTTTTGATGGCAATGGTAGCACACTCTTTGATCGCGCGGCCGGGATTAACTACACTAATGTGTTTGATGCCAATTTTGATACTTTGGTTTCCGCTCTCAAGGACGCCGGCGTTCCGGATCTGCCCATAATCGTCGGAGAAATCGGCTGGCCTACTGATGGACACAAGAGTGCCAACGTAGCCAATGCCAAAAGGTTTTACGATGGTCTGCTTAAGAAGTTGGCCGGTGGCGTAGGCACTCCTCTACGGCCGGGGCACATTGAGGTCTATCTGTTCAGCCTGATCGACGAGGACGCAAAGAGCACGGAACCAGGAAACTTCGAGCGGCACTGGGGAATTTTCGCTTATGACGGCCGGCCGAAGTTCGCAATGGACCTTTCCGGCAAGGACCCGGCCAAGCAGTTAGTGCCGGCCAAGAATGTGGAGTACCTGCCTCAGAAATGGTGTGTGCTTAATCCAAATGCTAATAACCCCTTTGCTCTGGGGAAGAATGTCGAATATGCTTGTATGAATGCTGATTGCACTCCCCTTGGTTATGGCTCTTCATGTGGTGATCTGGATGTTCAAGGGAACGCTTCATATGCCTTCAACATCTATTATCAAACTCAGTCTCAGAAGGAAGGAGCCTGTAATTTTGAAGGTCTTGCACTCGTGGTAACACGGAATGCTTCGCGGGACGGTTGCGTGTTTCCGATCCAGATGGATATCTCGAAAATGACCGCCTCGCCGTCATGGATGACGACGCCATCCATGTCCATGGCCGCTGCAATGGTGCTTTTCATGACATTGTTTCTCCAGTTTTCCTTCCGAGGCCTAATATAACTACTAATGTTCTTTTCATTGATTGGGCTTGCATTTTTATAGTTCTTATCAGGATACACTGAAAGGTTTGAGTTACCACTTGCTTGCAACTGCAGTCCAGCCAGGCAATACGCTTTATTCCTTTTTAATAAAACAACCAAGACACAATTCAATTGAAACTGAAGCCACGACTTCGACTCTGAAGCTGCTGGAACATAAAGCTTTCGCTGTGATCAGCCAGTGACCTTGAGGTTTTAAAATCCCACGACAAGAACATTTTCACAGGCTCACAGCTCAACTTAAGAAATCCAAATTGTTTCCATTAGGACATGACGTTACAGCAAAAAACAAATATCTATATCAAGAACATCTATAAAGTTTAAAATAAACTTAGTACATATAAAAATTATGAATGATTTAAGAACATCTAATATAGCATGATTATACTTGCCACAAAATCGAGTAACCAAGACGCACTAGTCCATATAACCAAGGACACGCGATCCGTCAAAGGACATCATCATCGACAGGAGCCTTTTAAATAGACAAGAGCAGAGCAGAAGACAAAACCCAAAAGGGTAGGCATTAGCTTAAAGAGTTTTCAACCAATGGATGCACCCAGTCTACAGGCAAAATTACGGGCCCACCGCATTCCCATCTTAACAAATCTTGTTAACCAAAAAAAAAAAAGAACTAAAAAGGCTAACAAAAACCCACTGGGTCTGTGAATAGCAAATTGAACTCCACCAGAGGCAGGCAAAAGTGTGTTACTCGTGAGTCCTGCACATCACTCTGCTCGGATTTTATACCTCAATCTGCTCCCTCAACCGACGGATGGTGCTCCTCACTGTCACAGCACTGGCAGTGCTTTTGAACAAAAAAAACACAGATAAGTCCATTAACACCAGCAGTAAACCAGATAACTACCAGAAAACAAAACCCACTGTCCATCATTACTATAAGAAGGCCAAGTACTTCAATAATCAATACAATTCGAATTACAATTCTCACAGATAATTGTATGGCCTGGCTTCATAGTTAGTAGTCAATATGTTTAACTAAACTGGGGTAAGTAAAACTAGAGTGACGCAAGTTTTCATCAATCGTTCATCAGTAACAAAAGATACACTTACTTCAGGGTATAAGCACCCCCAGCTTTCACCTTGCCACAGTCCTTGCAGCCCCAGATACCCACTGCTTTCCTCTTCACTGCAAACTGCATAAGTTCATTTATGTTTATATGCAACACGATAGCACCATAAAATTCTTCACTGATGAAAAGTGATGGATAGTAAACTGTAAAAGAGAACCATTGACAATATGACAAGAAGAAAAATGACATTCAGTTTCATATTACCTTGCCGCAGAAATCACAGAAGTACTTCGCATGCTGACTGACTTCCATTTTCTTGATCTGCTTACGCAGACTGGCACCATATCTTGTGCCTGAAAGTGACAAAAATTTAAGCTAAATCAGCTTTCATATTGACATCTCATGACAACCCAGACGTGTTCTCAATTGGCTACTTGAACAGTTGGCCCCACAGTTGAAGATATCATATCAAGCATTGTTGCAATTCAAATTGGAGGACAGAGTAAGCTTCCAGTTGAATACTGGGGAGAATAGAAAAAGAAAACGAGGAGAAAAGAAAACAGATACACAAATTTGTCATTAACCAGACAGACTCAAAAAACACTTTCTTACCGTATTTCCCAACAATCCCGACCTTCTTGGTTCGCTTTGTCTGCAAAAGGATAGTGACAAGTCAACTAATAGAAAACAATTATTGATGTTATAATGATAAGACAAGGATAATGTTTATGTTCAGTACAAGTCCAGAGACAAGACATGAAGACATCCATAAAATATGGCTAACTCAAGGTCTCGAGTCAGGATCATCATAGTTTCACAAAAACTAGACGATTCTAGACGAAAAACAAGTTGTCAAAATCTTATTTTTTTAAGTGCTATATAGTATATTCCAAGTAACGAACATCATTCACAAACAGGCATAAACTACAGTATCGAAACCATCCACTCATTACCTAAAGGGAAAACTGGGAAGGTAATGCAGTAGATCACCAAAAATAGGCTAGATATATTGTTTTTGTCTATGGTACTACTACCGTAGACGATTGTATGATCTTCCTGCTGATAATCGCAGCGGTATGTCAGAAAGAAGTGAGGCATCAAAACCTCAGCTTTGCAAGATTAAACTAAAACTGCAAATCAAATTACGGAACCACCCAAAACACAGTGACGCGAGTTTCAGCAACAGCTAATGAAATTCCTGCAAATAAAAATCCTCTAAGGAAGCACAATAGAACTCGTATGCTGTGTAAGAAGTCTTTGCTGAGTAAACCAATATTAGAACAAGGCATTTTCATGTCATAAGAAGACATGCTCAACTATCTCACACATCAAAAGCTTCAACCGGGCGGTGGTACCAAAACGGCGCAAAGAACCTTTTATTATTCAGAGCGAATAAGAAGAATAATGAGACCCCTACGAATTGGGAACCACAATGGCTATATACTAGCCAAAAAAACCTCAAACTGAGACTAAAATCCTAAATGGTGAATGAAAACAAGCAACGCATATAATCCAAAAGAAGATAAACATAAGGAAAAAAAATGACAATTTTCGAGAAATTTCACAGCGTCGAGACAAGAACCCAAAGCCTAGAAGAATCTCTATGGATCAACATATAAGAAGCATCCGATCAGAACAACCTCCTAACGGAGAAACGAGAGAGGCCGGAAGAAGACCGATGACTAAAATCGAGAGCAAAAGTGAAACACAAATGAGATTATCGAGGAACTCAGAGAAACTGAAAACTTCATCTACGTCGGAAGAAGGAAGAAGAACTCACCATTTTTTCGTGCGGTAGGACTCGTCAGTCGCCTGCTTCCGTTCCTCTCCCCTTCACCCCGCGAACGACCAGGAATGCAGAAGCCGTTAACCCGCCCCCTTGTTGTAGGTCGGAAAACCCTAAACTCGTTAAATGGACGGTGTCGATCTAAGGATATCGAGAAGGGAAACCATGGACCGTGAGGGTGGACTTGGACCCTCACGTTAACGGATCATTTACTTCGGTCCAGTATCAAAATAAGGCGACGCTCTAGATCTACGGAAAACAAGGAGCAAGGACCGTGATGGAGGATTTGGATCCGAATTTTTTCGGGTCATTTAATGTGGGAGTATATTTGAGAGCTTAGGACTGTTTTAAGATCTAATATATTTATTAATTAGAGTGTCACACATATATTATTAAGAACAGTTTTTATAAAACTCAAACTGACGATCCAATCCGACTAAGTATGCTAGGGACTCGAATGATCTCCTTTATCATATGAGACTAATCTGAATCTTGTATAGGAATATAAATAGATCGGATATCTCATTACTTATGTGATTTTGAAATGGTTTATTCAGATTTGGTAAAGAAAAAATGGATCGAATTATTACTCTTATTCAGGCTTTGTATGCAATTTGGTAATCAAATTATTCAAATCTGGGTTAGATATTGTTACCCAACTCCAACGGAGATAACTACAATCCACTTATCCTTTGTCCAGATCCTTGTCTATCAGGCACGTCAATAAATCCGAGTTTGATTCAATATGTGACCAAATTATCACTTCAGAAAGAGCAGATACGGAAAAAACTTTGATATCCAATTGAAAAGTTGGATCTAATTCAAATTTAAAAAATGACATCTAATCAGAGTAGGTTTCAAACTTGAACAAGTATTTGAATGGGCTTTGGGTTTAGATTCGGATCAAATTTAGTTTCAAATGAATGTCGTATATCTCATATTCATACATTTTCAAAAAATTAATGGAACTAATTTACTTGTTACCCTAATTCGAACTTACTTAGATGAGTTTATACAGTGTTAATTTTGTATTTTCCTGGGTTTTTGTAAAATATGAAGGAGCGATAAAATGGATCGAGCTATTCTCTATCTTCGTAAAGCTTGGTGACTCAAGGTTTTGCCTCTTCAAGGTTATATATATATATATATATATATATATATATATATATATATGAATTGAATCAGTTAAATATATGGATTCAGGCTGAATTCCATACTCAAATACTGTCATTATTCACACATATATATATATCAATTGAATCAGTTAATATATGGATTCAGGTGAATTCCATACTCAAATACTGCCATTATTCAAGTGGACCCATTTTACAATTAGAATGCATATACTTCGGCCATATATCAAATTTAGCACCCGCTGTTACATTAAAAACAAAATCAGATTCTAAGATGATGAGAAGATTTCCTCAAAATAGCGCAGGGTCACGCCTTAAATGCACTACAAGAAATTAAAAAAAAAAAAGGAAATTTATGATAATAAAACCTAATCTCTATACCTTTTAATTTGTCAGATTTTCTTTAGAGTATTAGGCGACCAGTCATTTGAGGGCCTGTGTGGGCATTTGCCCACACCATGCTTACACTTGCTTCACCCTTGTTTGGAAGTTGTATAATTTGGGGAAGCGACTAAATTTCTTAAGATTGAATCAACTACCAAATCCAATCAATTTGCCGCCAATTTGATTCCAATTATCATCTAGTTCACACACACATTATTCTTAAGACCCTTCGTTTTTCCTCTCACTAAAGCTAAACTTCAATATAATATCATCTAGTCATTATTATGAAGATAACAATAAGAGTAGTATAAAGAAAAATAGTCATAATTATTATATTTTCTTTGTTACCCTTGCTGACTCTTGTCACACCTTTTGCTTTAATATTCTCATTTGGATGTAAATCAGCCAGTCATCCTTGTGAAAGGGTTGACGAGACCCTGGAATTATTAGTTGACTTAACTGCTCTTCATTGCTAAATTTCCAGGATAATATAGTTGACTTAACTGCTCTTCATTTTTAAATTTCCAGGATAATATAGTTCTTCGCCAGTACCATAAGTAAGTAACTCAGGCTTTCAAGGTGGTTTCACAGCAAATTCTATCTGGTTTCCCGTCAAGTTTAGTACCGGAAAGATGACACGTCAATGGCTTCCACTGCTGATAGCTCTGTCACTGCTTGTTGGTGTTTATGTGGACGCATTGGGAGTGAACTGGGGAAGAACGGCTTCTCATCCCCTACCTCCGGAGACCGTGGTTCAATTATTGAAGGACAATGACATCACTAAGGTGAAATTGTTTGACGCCGACGAGGCAGTGATGAGGGCATTGGCCGGAACAGGGATCCAGGTCGTCGTCTCGGTTCCTAACAACATTCTTGCAACGGTTGCCGGCGACTATAATCTGGCAAAGAAGTGGGTCGATGATAATGTTGTTGGTTACACTTTCAAGGGCGGCATTGAGATAAAGTGAGTAATGTCCATCCCTTTTGCTTATGTTTGCAGATCATTGATATTTTTGCTTATGGTTCATAATTTTTTTTCATAAACAAAGATTTCCTGACAGATTAGAAAGCCCCAATTAGCATGAAATCTTTCTGAACATGATTTCCTAGAAAGCAAGATTCTTTTGCTATTTATATACTTCCATAAAAAGTTGGTATAGTTTATTTCTTAAGTGTCAGTTCTGATGCAAATTCAAGAAGGTGCGCCAAGTTCAGTATCCTCTTCTAGTTTCTCTGTTTATTATGTGGCTTTGTGTAAAGATGCTGTAATTTTCTTGCAGCCAACCGTTTAAAACTTCTGACTCCATATATGATTCTTCCTCTGAACTTTCTTTGGATTCATAATTTCGATCTCCCTGTGGCAGATATGTAGCAGTAGGGAACGAGCCTTTCAATCAAGCATACAATGGTTCATTCCTAGACGTCACCTTCCCTGCCCTCAAAAACATTCAAACTGCACTTAATGAATGTTTTAGTTCAGATGTATGCGCTGCCACTCATCTGAAGGAAGATTTCGAGAAGACATTCATGACCACATGGTAATGCCAAGATCCAAAGTTCATGTTTCGCTATGATCTCCCTGTATTCTTGATTCTTCAATTTCAAGACTCAACAGCAGGGAAGTTACAGAGATCAATAGGTTTTTTTCTCTTCAGAGCTATCAAGGCAGAACCACACACACTATTTCATCAGGTTTTTGTAGTGGCTCCATGCTGTAGTTGTTAGACTGATAGAGAATTCCTCTTTTTCCAGGTGAAAATTGTTCAGTTTCTCAGTCAGAATGGTGCACCATTTACTGTAAACATCTATACGTTTCTGAGTCTATACTTGTTGTCCAATTACCCCATCGACTTAGCCTTCTTTGACAGTGTTGATTCTCTTGTCGACCACAATGGCGTCCACTACTACACCGGATTTGATATGAAGATGGATACACTGGTTTCGGCTTTGAAGGCAGTTGGCTTTCAGAATTTGCCAATTGTAGTGGGAGGGGTGGGTTGGCCTACTGAAGGGGATAAGTATGCCAGCCCTGCTTATGCACAGAGGTTTTACAGAGGCCTTCTCAAGAAGTTGGCAGAGAACGAAGGGACTCCACTAAGACCAGGCCACATTGCGGCCTATTTGTTCAGTCTGATTGATGAAGATGCCAAGGGTATAGCGGCCGGAAACTTCGAGCGGCACTGGGGAATCTTTTCATACGACGGGAAGCCGAAGTTTCCGGTGGATTTATCAGGTAAGGGGCAGAGAAGATAACTGGTTGCTGCAAAGAATGTGAAGTATCTTCCAGGGAAATGGTGTGTCCTGAGCCCACATGCTAAGAATCTGAGTCTGATATCTGATAACATGAACTATGCTTGCACTTTCTCTGATTGCACTTCTCTAGGGATTGGCTCATCGTGTTCTAATCTCAATGCTAGAGACAAAGCTTCTTATGCCTTCAATATGTATTATCAGACTCAGAACCAGAGAGCTGTCAGCTGTGATTTTCAAGGCCTTTCGATGGTAACAACGAATCTTGTTTCTCATGGAAGCTGCAAGTTTCCGGTTCAGATCATGGCCTCTGCAAAATAAATGCTTACCCTGTATCAAGCATCTATCGGTTGAACTGTTTCATCTCTGGTCCTTCAGTTCTTTCCCCAGACAACTAGTTCCAAGGATTTACGCGTATGTATGTCCTTTGATCTAAAATCATAATTAATTATGTCTTATATTGTGTTAGTTATCAATAATATGGCTATTGACTGATGGAACAAGAACTTGATGTGGGTTTATGTGTGTGAGAGAGCACAAGTGCATTATGTATTTTCTCATAGAGAGAAATATTCCTTCATGCAGAGCCTGACTGTAAGAAATGTTCTTATATAAAAACTTCATTGTTTTGTTCGAGAGGGAAATGTTTGTCAAACAAAAAAAGAATCACATCAAAGCAAGAAAAATACCACTTTGCTATCTAAATAAACATAAGAGAAAACCGTATCCAATAATAGGGTTTCACAGAAAATGGTATTTTCACATTTATATTATTCAATAAAAATCATTCCTTTTTCCACCAAAGGAATTTTCTTTGCTGGGTGATCGAATGAAACAAAAGAACTACATAATTGGTCTACCAAGTTTGAAGTGAAAAAAATTGAGCATGCTGTTTTAATATTCCTAAATTGCCAGCGCACTGAGGCCGTTTCCTGCAAATATCTGAACACCTTAGATTTTAAGAGAGAGATAAATAGAGAGAGATAAGGCAGAACCAGTTCACCCACACCCCTCTGCAGCGGGAACACATGGCCGTTGCGAGCACCCATGCCATCAACATCCTCCTCAACTCCCTCTCTCCCTTTCCCAAGTCCACCCGAAAATTCGCCTCCCCACCTCCTCCATCTGTTCATATTCTGAGCCACCATGCTCTCAGGAGGCCTAATACGGCGGCGGCAGCAGCCGCGTCCTCTCTCTCTCAGCCCTTCTTTCCCCCTCTCAACGTGGAGTACTACGACAGGGAGTTCAGCGGCCATGGCGTGAACTTCCAGGGGATCGGCGACAGTGTGGTGGTCAGGTTAGGACTCGAGGACGGCAGCACGGCGAACCTCATGCTGCCGAGCGGGCTGATCACGTCCTACAAGCCTCATATGTGGCACGGCGGGTCCGAGGAGGTGCTCCACACGGTGGTGTCGCAGGGGAAGGACGGGGAGGAGGAAGAGGAAGGCGAAGTTGTGGTGCAGGGAGGGGTTTCTCTGGGTCTGAAGAATGTGAGTGCTGACGGCGATGAGTGGTCGCCTGGTGGGTGGTTCCTCCATGATGTTCAGGGCAATGCTCATAGTTCTATCCAGGTAACTGAATGGTGCTTCTTCTTGCATCTCTTTGCTTCTCTCCCCAAAGTCTGAGGGTTTTCTTGCAGTTTTTCTTTGAGAGAGCAAGATGGGATTTCACAATATCCTGATTGACCACACCATGTATGATTGTTTCTGGGAACGACTGCTAGGTGTTTGCTTTTGAAAGAGAGAGATTGTCTACAAGATTAATTGCTCGGTCTTTGCACAAAGTGTTCAAGGTTTTTTTCTTTCTTGGGCTGGCTACTTATGCTTATGTGTGCGTGCGTGAGAGAGAGAGAGAGAGGCTGCAGCAGAGAGATTAAGGTAGTAGTGGTGGGGGAGCCACATTAGGGCCTGGGTGGGCACTTGTGGCGGCCATGTCAAAGAAAGAGAAGTATCTAGTTTCTGTGTGTGTGTGCGTGTGACTCTATCTCTCGCTCTATACATATGTGTGTGTGTCTGTGTAGACTACCAATCTTAACCAGCCTGCTTATGCCTAATGTGCCTATTTCTCTTCTCTCCTCCCTATTAGATCACAGAGAGATTAAGGTAAAGTTTTTTAGCAGTCGAGGTAATTGTTGCTTCTGTTCATAAAAGAATTCAACATTGAAAGGTCTTGTTCTTTCCCTGACCGTTGAACCGGCTGATCGTTGTTAATCTGGGGAGCAGGTAGAATTGAGATGCAGCAGCACGGAAAACTTAGTAAATGTCAGATACCTAATCACTTTAGAGAAGGATGTCTTGAGCTCAGAAATCATCGTCTCTAACTCTGGGTCTTCGCCCATTCAGTTGCTGAGTTCTTTCATGAGCCATCTTACTGTTAGCACTCCCGATGCAGTCTATGCTGTTGGGCTCGAGAGAGCAAATTACTTCAATAAACCTCCACTGAGATCAGAGTTCAGCATCATTCCTCCTGATTCTAGAAAGAAAAGCAGAGGTGCTTCAAATCCCCTGAGGGGCCTATTCTTTGGTTGGAATAGAAGGAATGGAGCCGATGGTAATGATGAACCAGTGACGAAAGATGATGATGATAGTGAAAAGGAAGAGGAAGAAGTTGACAATTATCTGCAATTAACAGAAAAAATGAGCCGAACTTATACGTACGCTCCAAGGAGGTTCACAATCATTGACAGGGTAATCACTTCTTTCTCAGAGATGATTTATATGTTTAGCAATAACGAATGGAAGATGCAATCACTAATTTTCCAAAAAAAAAAAAAAAAATATAGTGACATGTTTTTTTGTGATTATTTAACTAAGAGTGTTTTGCAATTGCCTTAGTTTATACTTTATACTTTATATACACAATGTTTTATTGGTGAAATAACTGTTAAAGTTATAAAAGAACCAAAAAATATCACAAGGGAAGATTTGCCATGAGCATCTGTTTGTTTAAACGCACAGGACCAAGAACTTGGTATGAGGCCATAGCACAAACTTCCTAGTAACATAGATTTCTTTCCATCATTTAGTCGAATGAAGTGTTTTATAATACCCGAATCTGGATTTACAATATATTCACTGTTAAACATATAATTTGACATTAAAAATTATAAACAATGAGAACATTGTCCAATTGGTTTCTTTTATTAAACTCGAAGAGCCCTTGCTTGGTCCCACCTCTATCACCGAGGTCATTGCTTCCTGATTATCTGCAGGTAGAAACTTACGCAGCTTTCACTTTTACTATCATTTTTTCTGGACATACAACAGATGCATAAAAGCGATTTAGGCATAATTCAACATATATATATATATATATTTATGACACTAACTGTTTTTATTATTTATTATCGCTTCCATTGAAGTTTATTATCTTGTTTATGTGGGGAACAGGGAAGAAGGAATTCGGTAGTGGTTGGAAGAATTGGGTTTGAAGAGTTTCATGTTTACAGCCCTGGCTCTCAACATGAGTGGTATGGAAAATATGCTTTTGTTTGCATCGGCCCATCTAATACTCTAAAGCCAGTCACTTTAGCTCCTCAAGATGTTTGGAGAGGAGCACAGGTTCTACACAATCCAAGCTCATGAAAAAGTTGAATGTTATAAAATTTCCTTGTAATCTCTTCAACAAAGGGAAAAAGAAAGAGAAGGGAGTGATGAAAAAATAACTTGCAATTTATTATTTACTCTTATTGCATGAAAAAACAGGAGAAATGGATGCACATGGCAACCATAATTGATTGTCACTGATCAAAACTTTATATAACCATATACGTGACTGCCAAAAGCTTTAAACACTTCAAGATCTCTTGTGGTCTTTGAGATTACAGACAGGATTGGTAGTTCGTTCTTATGCTTATATCTGCTTTAATATTTTTATTTCCTTCTTACAACCCATAAATTTCAAATTCTACTTTCAGATGGGAATTAACTTTACAACCCATTAATCAGAGAAAATTAACTGATCCAAAGAAGGTATATGTATGAATCTCCAAACTTGCAGCAGGCATTTCTTCAATGACAGCAGTAACTTTCTGTTGACCAAAACAGTATGACACTAGTTATAGAAGCTTGTTCCAGTGAAATCCATCAAAGAAAAGTTTTCAACGTGCCAGTGAATGACATATAGATAATAATTCTCTAGAACCAAGAGATGCCAAATCTTCAGACGCATGAACTGCTAAATGTAGAAGAAGTTGTCGAGTAAAGTGAATCACAGATGACATAGATACCAGAATGTCTTCATATTGAATGGTATTACTTGTTCTCTAGCAAAATAAGTCGGGCAAAAGAAATAGAAGCCTTCCCAAGTATAAATGAAGTAAAGATGTTTGTTTGAAAAAAAAAGAAAAGGCATTTTTTCATGTTTTTTATTGTCAGACTATTTGTTTCTATCTTCTAATTTTTATTTGTTATTTATCTAGTTATCTTTTTTTTAATTTGTTAGTTATCTAGTTATCTTGTCTTATTAGTTTCTCATTTATTTTATTTTTTCTTAATTTTCAAAAGTTGATAAATTTTGTAAATTTTACTGTATTTTTCCTTTTTTTTTTTTTTAAAATCTTGCCCTATTAAACTTGAAAAAGACATCACCATTTAAAATCCGAAAATGATATTTACTTTAAATGCTTTGTACTACTATATGTTCCATAAAACCATAGAAATGAGAACTTTTTGGAGGATGAAGTGAGCAATCCTTAGATTAAATGAAGATGTTGAACAAGATGGTTCGAACAAAACGACATAGAATGGATGTCAGCCGAGTCTAAAGTCTTAATCAAATCTGAAGTTTTCGACTGTGACTCTGTGAGTCTACAATCGGATCCAAGTCAGAGAATTGAGAACTCGCATCACCTATTATATATGTTAAAATATGGGTGGGAAACATTGTGCATTATTTGATTATTACTACCAAGTCAGTTTAGAATTGAGTCCCCATTCAACTTGTGCAGGAATAGATTATAGAACTGTGCTTGACCAGTACCCAACAACAGGGCATTTGGTCTAGTGGTATGATTCTCGCTTTGGGTGCGAGAGGTCCCGAGTTCGATTCTCGGAATGCCCCCTTTTGGGTCTTGCATGACCAAGGGAAAAAACAAACCTGGTTTTTGACGTCCTTATTTGCTACTTTTTGTCTTTTAAGTTCTTAAAGACCTGAATTGATTGGTCCAACAGATTTTTTTTTGCATTGTCTGGAATTGACACAAAAATGTGGATAAGATATCCAGATATCAGCATGCAGTACGAACGCTTGAACAGTTTAAGAGGTCAAAACATTGTGGCCACCTCTTCCTTGCTAGTTCCAAAATGGTTGTATTAGATTTGCAGTTAAGATTCAGAGGGATCAGATATGTTTGATACGTTCTGCATTTGGAGATCAGTGTACAATTGAGTTTAGGGAAATTAAATCTCAACTCAAACAAGGCTGATCAATGAATAAAGAGTCGTATATAATCTTACTAAAATCACTTTATAATATGCCATCATTGAATATTGTGACATGAGAATGACTAGGTCTGCAGTTACGTTGTCCAATTGCTGAAACTATGAAAATATTTTTTTTTTTCATTTTTAATATCGACCTGTTGCCGAGATGATACTTGGCGATTTATTTTTATTTTTTCTATAAAAGAAGCAAGCTTTTTTCATTCCTTAATTGTTTTAGGTTTACTTTCACATCTTGAAAAGAAAAAAGTAAGGAATAAGCCGATACAGGCCAGTGCGTATGGAACCTTGGCATGAATCTTATTTTACAGATAGGTGTACGTAACCCGGATCCGATTTTTTGTCTGCTCTAATCTGATCCAAGTCCAAAGTTTAAATGCCCTTACTTCTTCCAGTTTCGAAGATCTGACCCGCTTGTGAATCTTGTCCTATTGAAGGTACACTGGGTCTACATCAAGATCATTCCAGTTATTATCTGGAGCATATCCATAACTAGATCTTGTATTCCATCGGGTCAAATCCATCGGAGTCGATAGATCTGATCTGGTTACAGATACAGGTCAGATATTGAGACCAGTTCGGGTCTATTGCAGGGCGAATCCTACCGACGTCCGCTACCACTTTAGTCTTTGTGTGAGAAACCAAGGGCAGTTTTGGTCATTCGACACTCTTCTAGGGTTTCATTCGAACGGGACTGGACTTTCCCTCTTCTATAAATACGACGCGAGAGAGGGAGAGGGAGAAGGTGGGGAGAGGGAAAGGGAGACGTCTCCCAGAGTCTAGGGTTCAGATTTCATCCTTTTGATGGTTCGTCCACAAATTAATGAAATCTTCCCGGTGAGATTAGCGGTTCCGGGTGAGATTAGCGCTGTTTTCTTTATTTTCGTTTTTTCTTTTTTTTTTTTGCTGTCCTGGATTGTTATTGGTTCAGAATCTCAGATCTCTCTTCTTCTTCTTCTTCTTCTTCTTCTTCTTCTTTGTGGTATCTCAAAGAAAGTTAAGGTTTTGATTTTCCGAGTTTATCGGATGACGCCTAATATTGCAATTCCTCGCATCTGGATCCAATAGGTCGAGGACTCTATCGTTAGGCAAGATTAGGGGTTTATTTCCGATCTACCTTTAGCTCCGAAAATTCTTCTATTTCATGTTTAGGGTTATTGGTGACAAGGTAGATACATTTCGCTTTTTTTTTTTCCCTTTATGCTTTGATTTATCTCGACTTTTCCCCCACTTTTTCGGTTTCTTCTGGATATTCCCTTGCTATTGATGGCGATGGTGTGTGTGATGATATAAATCAGACGGATTCCCACTGATTCCACTTGATGTCTACCAGCTACTTCTGACACACCATCCTTATCATCATGTTCATGCGTTGATTTTTTTTCTTTTATTTTTCGTCTATTCCTTTGTGGCTTCTGGTGTAGGCTTGTGTCTTATTTGTTGTTCTCATCACCTTTCGTCACGATCATCCAGTTATCTAGATAAAACGTAATGGTTGGTTGTTACTCTCCGTTCATTTGGTTAAGTCATATGCCTATGGCGCAATCAAAGCATATATATAATATGAACCAAATATTTTTGGAATAAAAAGTTCTATCAAATTTCAAAACGTTGTACTTTGAGAATTGAGTAGCTGTGAATCAAGCTTAGGTTCGTTAAGGATGACCTGACCTGGTCTAAGTTTATTCTTATGGAGCTTATGTAATTTGGGTTGAGATCAAATAACGCATCAGACCAACTTGGGCCGAGTCATGGACCTTTTACCCGGTTTGGTCTTAGAAATTTATACACCAAATGATATCAAATGTTTGAAATTGTACTTGAACCTTGTATATGGAATTCTACCATGGTTTGAAGGTATCGAATTTTGATTTCAGAATTAAAAATTTTAAAGCAAAATTCTACTTCATCTGGAATCAGAATGAAATTCATAATTCTAATTTCATTTTGTGTTTGATAGTCTTCAATTGTGATTTTAGAAATTGAAAATGATGTGTTTGATAGAACATGAATTAAAATTTTAGAATCGATAAATTAAAACAACCATTACATGTGCCCTAAAAAGAGATGAAAAATATTTATAATTCTCCTTAGAATCACAGTTCCAGAATTTTTATTGAAGACTAATTTCCAAATCAAATTTCTGTGTTTGGTAATGCAATTCCAATTTCTTTAAAAATGAGAATTTCAATTGTACTATTACATAGTTCCTGTTCTTTTAAACGTCAAGAATATAATTAAAAAAACAATTGACATGATCGCTGGTTGGTGAACACAACCACCTTTTAGGAATGGAGCAATTAAGAACTAGGCACGATATTTGGCCAACCACATACCCACTAGCAGCTTATGAGAATAGTACTTATCTTATGAGAACTGAATTGAAGACACCTTTTATGCAACTTCACATTCGATCAGCTATGACCTTTTGAATAGTGGTACAATCAAACACAACTTTTTCTGTTTGTCTTCGGTCGGCACGTAGAAACCACCAGATAAAGTAACGTTCACCAACCACTACCGTCATCTTTAGCTACGCTTTTGGTGAAGAATCCAAAATAGTACTCCAAATTGGCTGTGGATCTGGATCGGGGAGAGGGGTTCGCTGGGCCGGGTCCCACATTTAACGGGTCAAGTTTTTCATTCCAGATGGATCCAGACTTTTTTACTTGAATGTGAACACATTAACTTAATAACAGGGACATTGGATCTAAATATCTTCTACTGGTTCAACATGAAATGACGTTTAAGTGAGCACTGCCACAAATCTGGATCACTACAGAAAACTGTCACTATAAGTACCTGATCCATGGATGTATACGGAGCAGCTTAATTTTGAGTTTCTGGGGTGACCCAAATCCAAACAGTTCGTTCTCGAACTTGGCAATGCTAACGAGCAAGCGAACGATTCATGGATTTGCATTAACAAGTGATCTCAACACTTTGGCCTTGGTTGCTCCACCCTCTCCGCCCTCTGCAACCTGTACTAGTGCTGCTATAACCTCGCTGGGAAGGTCTTCCACCTCGCACTGATGAGCCCGAGCCCAAAGATCTGAAGCTTTGCGCTTGCTAGGACGTGGCTCGCGCCCACTTGCGCCAACTGGGTCTGGACCTATACTAAGGCCCGTACGATAGGAGCCGGAGAGCAGAGCAGCGGCAATCTTGCGCCCAGCTCCTTCAACCACTCCTGCGATCCAACTTGCTGTTCACGGTCATCATACGGCTGCGGGCTGCCTATATCCGTAGGTTGGAATTCCTTTGATTGATGTTAATTTGCGAATGGTTTCTGCTTGTATAAATTCAGGCGTCGTACCTGTGTAACTCCATCCGTTCTCTGGTCATCTCCGGCGTGTCTTTCCGACTTTGTATGTGCTAAATTGCCCCCTGTCCACTTCGTCTCGTGTTTTACTTGACTTCATGCCAAGGTTATGACGACTTATTGTATCTATTCTTGTTCTATGATTCATTTTATGCATCGAATTCGTCCGCTTAAACGGAACAGAGATTCACAGCGGGACCCTCAAGCAAGCCCGTCCTACGGCAAGATTCGACAATTCTAGAAATGGATTTAAGTCCCTTTCTCCAAAATCTACATGCTTACTTTTAGCGAACTGATATCTTTAAATCGGTAAAAAAAAACTTTTAGTATTTTGCCTTTTTAGAGTAATATAAAAATATACTTAATTAATTTTGTTATAGTTTTTACTAGACCTCCCAGTCCGAGATCGGGCTTTAAAATAAAAAAATATTTTTAATAAAAAATATTTTTTTAATATAAAATTTTTTTAATAATAAAATATACATAATTATTAATTAAAAATAAAATAAAATAAATTAATTGAGCCGAATCAAGTCCCGTCGGATCCACCCAGCCCTGCCGGATACATTATTGGGCCAGCCCAGGCCGATTTTTTCGGGTCTGGGCTTCTATCGAGCCAAATCGAGTCCCGTCGAGCCAACCCAGCCCTGCCCAATACATTATTGGGTCAGCCTATGCAGATTTTTTCGGGCCTGGGCTTCTATCGAGCTGGGTATCGGATGCCCAGCGGGTACCTAGTCCCATTGCCCAGAGGAATAAATGAAAAAAGGACATTCACATAATTATTTTTACGTATTCATAAAAATATCTAATTTAAATATATATAGTTAAGTATGTCAGTGTAGAGAGACAAGATGTAATAGGTTTTGTGGATTGGGGAAAAAATCCAAGGGGGGTGTTTGGATGACAATGTAAAACCAAGTTTGGGATACAAAATTTTGTTTTGCCCCAAAACACTATTTCAAGAATGTTTGGATGACATTAAAACTGTGTTTTACTGAAACCTGGTTTTCATAAAAGACCTGGAAAACCTGGTTTGCTTCTGGAGTGAGTTTGTCACTTGTCATCCAACCAGTTTAATAAACTGAGTTTTTAACTAGGTTTCTCAAATTTCCTGACTTAGCTTTCACTAGACCAAGTCTTTTCAGGTGTCACTCGAATGCTTACAAGCATTTGAAACCTCGATAGAATTCATCATATCTCCTTTTGTTCCTTTTCAACTGGCATCTTCCCAGGAGTAACACAGTTTGGGAGGATAGAGGGAAGCAACATGAACGTTTTTTCCAAATTAGAATCAAATTTAGATTGGATTTATTTTTAAACAAATATCTTACATCTAATGCTCTTACATTTTGAAAATTGGCAAAATTCGATTCTAGATTCAGATTTGGATATGAATGTAAAACTTGGATTGATATTGGATTCGGATTCTAAATCGAATTTTGAATTTGAATTTAGATAAGACTTTTATTTATTCGTATTTCGAATCCAAATATGTGAATACCCAAAAAAGCAAATATGAATAAGGGTATATCCGATTGTGATCCTTAAGTGGGCTTCAGTCTAACATTTTTTTCCTCAAAAATTTGTTCTTGTTTTACCTAATAAGTGAAAAACGGGAAGAGAAAAAAAACACAAACCAAGAAGAAAGTTTTCGCTTAAAAGTTCAAAGGCCCCCGTAGTGGAGCTGGTGGAGAATGAAGCTAATCTAGAATTGATAAACATTATGTCACCTCGAGTAAGGTGCTTTTGGATTTCTAACACTGTAATAGTAAAGGGCTATTGCTAATCTGTTGGGACATGAAGAACCAATTTAGCGTTGGTCTCATGAATGGAACAAGGTGGTCATAGAGACATGAAAAGTAGGCAAACGTGTTCCTCGGGAGGGGCATTAGATAAAAAGAACATTTTTTTTTAGAACACATTGTACAAAATTTCATGTTCTTGTTGCAGGAGACACGACTTAATTATAGATATTGTTCTTAGATCCAACAATCAAGGGATAGACATAATCACATCATGTTTCCTAAAATAAGAAAATGGCGATTTTGAAACACATATTACTTAAAAACATGTATTTTCAAAAGCACGATATTTTTCTTTCAAACTGTCCTCTATATGGACCTTGGAGATTTGGTTTTCATTTCCTTGCTGCAAGGGCCAAAATTACCTTTAGAGTGGCCTTTTGTCAAATAATCTATCGACTTTTGTCAATATCATCTTAAACATGCCGCCGGCGTTCATCCGATCAAACTCTCCATGAGATTCATAGTTGCATTACTTATAGCTTCCTTCTTCGTGGATTCATCCGATCAAACTCTCCATGAGATTCATAGTTGCATTACTTATAGCTTCCTTCTTCGTGGACAAAGCTGATTCAGAATTGTCTTTCATTCCAAGGCATAACTTGTATCCATGCGCTTTATATTAGCATGAAGTTCGGGGGATCATATTCACTCTGGTACTGTAGTAAGTAAACTGGAAGGGGAACGAGATGTCACTTTGGGCTTTGTTGATTTACTACGTGATAAGTTTATTTAAAAAGATCAGAGTCACGATATTTATTTTCCTCAAGATCGGGTATCTATGCCAAGTGTTTTGCCCGTGGCTTCAGGGGGTATTTCAAGTACCGAGATATTTGAGGATGATTCCGATGCACAAACTTTGGGACACCCTGGGAGAATGCATCTGGTAATGATTTTTTTAATTTATATGTAAATTTTAATTTCTTTTTTTTTTTTTGAAAGGGGGCAGGACCCCTGCCGCCCCCTCCTTCCCCTTCCTTCTGTGATATGATATCCTCAGGGATTTGGTTGGATTTAGATCTATGGTTTTAGAAAATGGTGTTGAAATCTATGGATATGAAATCCACTATATGTTTAAATATCGGATCTCTTCCACTGCAGATATCAGATCAGCCTCGAATCTATCAAACCTGGCTTGATGGCGTTCAGTTTTCTCATGCCTTGTAAAGAATGGGATCGGAGTTCATTTATGGCTTTGATGGGTACTTCTTCATTAAAAAGTAAAAAAACAAAAGTTATTTTACAACGAAATGATAGCAAGCGATCTAGTTAACAACGGCAGCAGGTAGGGTTAGGATTTCATTAGACAAAAAATTTGACAAAATTTTATCCTCATTTTGGAGTGAACTGAAACAAGGGAGACAATATATCCGCATACAAAGTTCATTGGATAAGAACAAGAGGAAATTTTGCCCCCAGGGCCGTTCGGTAGTAGGAATGCGGTCTTCTTTGGAATGCAGTGTTTCCTGAATGCGTTTGAAAAAATAGATATATTTAGAGGGCATTTGGTGAGAGAAATACTGCATTATTTGGTATATAATATTCCACAAATTTGTCAAAATTTTAGAACATATTCACGGAACAACACTGCATTCAGTGTCCTCTTATGAAACACCATGGTTGAGTTTGATTTGCCATAGATCTCAGATCCGAGAGGATCTGAAATCTATGATAGCTGAAATCCACAGTTTTATCAAAAATCAAACCATGGATTCTAGCATCCACTCCAACCTGGATCTCAAATCCATGCTACAGTATATAAAGTGCAGATTTGAGCAAGGGTGAACACGTCGAGCCCGAGTTCAGTCAGCTTGAACTTGGCTTGACTAATGAAACCTCGAGTTCAAACTCGATAACAGCTCAATTGAAGCAGCTCGAACTCGACTCGGTAGTTACATGTTGAGCTCAATTAAGGCTCGACAAACTCGCTTGAATATATGGACTATTACTTTGACATAAATCGAGCTCGACTCTATCAAGGTTCAGAGAAACTTGAAGGAGCTTTTAGAAAAACTTACATAATTAATTGACGTCAAGATACCAGTTTTTTAGTTACAAAAATGAGTCGGATATTTAAAAATCACTACACATTATTTTCGAGCCAAGTCGAGCTTTAACAATTCGAGTTCAATGAACTCAAACTCGACTTGGTTATTTAAATGACTCAACTCGTGAACTCGAGCTCGACTCATTAAGCAAATGACTCAGCTCAAACTCATTCACGAGTCGAGTTTAACGAGTTGACCTCGACTCGTTGTTCACCCCTAAATTTCAGATTTGATTGGGGGGAGAGGTGGGTCGGATATCAGATCACCGTGGATCCGAAATCTAAGATAATCACACACGACCTACGACCAAAAGATAGTGTTTTGTGTTATTAAACGCCCTCAAAGATGCCTTCACTCAGCCCTCAATAATGGGTGGAGAACATCACAATATCAAACACGATACAGGCTGCGGGATAAGGAGAACAGGGAGCATTAATTTAAAAAGGGCCTGATTTCAAAAAAAAATTCTACACATGAAGTGTAGCTTGGCAGCATACACTAAGGGATGGCACAAACCAACATTAATTTTTTTCTGTTAACTGGTTCTTCCTGTTCCTAGAGAAAACTCTGAAAACCTCACATGGCGGCCACGCTTTCTGCAGATGAAGCACCTTCGGTTCCACAGAGTTCTGGTTGAGTGGCACATTGATTACTGCATGGGGAAATGCATCGCCATCGTCTTTTCGCCTGGGCCGATCATTGCATGAGCCCAATATTTTGCCCCATCTTCTCTGTCAGGATTGATTCTCATGAAGAAGAAACAACAAGAAGAGAGCTATCGACAAGTAGGCGGGCTTCTAACTTGTCAGATCAGAAATAACAAAATATGCTCAAGTATCAAAAATGCTTTCACTGTACTGCACGCCTACTTCGTTTGGTACTCAAACTACTAATCTTGTAAATGGCAGATCAAATGTCCCATCGGAGCCAAGATCATAGAGCTATATGTCGAACCTAGCCAAAAAGATTCTTATTGTCAAACTCGAAATGGGTTTTGTAAAACTTAAATTATATATACATATATACCCTAATGAACATACTTTGGTATCCGAACGAACTTTGTTCAGAGTAATCGTGATTTTTTTTGTGTGAGGCCCAATTTTGTGCTATAATTTGGCTGTCACTAAGGATTTCTCTATTATTTTTCTTGCATTTGTACAAGGAGCACAACTTAGGTGTTATGTTCTTACAGTTGAGTCCTAATCAGTCTGATTCTATTAATGAAATCCGATCAATCCAATATGATAATGTTTATTCTTCAACTGCTTATGCTCATGACGTTTCTACTGATAAATGCCAAAAAGAGACCTCAAGTTAGATAATGTCGTCTATGCTTTACAAATTTAAGTTGATCAGAAATATTTTTTCTCTTTTACACACCTGTACCAGCACCCGTACCCGTACCGCGGTGACATAGGCCTTATCTATAAGGCTTTACATATAACCAAGGTTGTAAATGAACTGGGTATACCAAATTAGTGAATTGCTAGTCTGATTTTAAATCCATTTAATTGGATCTGGTAACCAAATTCACATTTCATAATACTAACGAGATTCAACATGCAGTTTCATAATATCCAAGTCCAACACTCAATTCAAACGCATATCAATTCTCCTGGATCAGGGGCTGAATAGGCCCAGGTTGATAACACCAGTAAGAATTGAATGAACGACTGAGTGCCTCTTCGGTATGACCAGTTATGTTATGTTGTCGTGAGGGCGAGACAAGACCGAACTATTACACTCTTATTAGCATCAAAAGAAATAAAAAACTCAAGGCCCATTTTTGGAATTATAGTAAGAAGGTCGTCCCTTAAAAGATATCTTCAACTTGTTCCAAGCAAGGATAGAAAATGATATCAATCTTGGCTGCTGATCATGGCGGATCCAAAGCAACAAGAAACAAAGCAGAGTCGTGAAAGCAACAACTGAAGGTGACGGAATCAATGACGACGTTGAATCTGAGTAATGGAGCCGTCGATGCATCATTTGCCAGCTGCAGTTTCCTTGGCTTTACTACGTTGAGTCCTGAGCCCTAGCGCTGTAGCACAATTGTATTTTGCTGCCATGCAAATGGCGCATCATCAGTTAGATTTATGTATGTGGGTGTTATTTTCTTAAATTACAAATAATAGTGGCTTTACCACTTAGGTCTCGAACTAAACTTTAGCTTCTCCAATATCATGACAAAGACACAATACAATTCATTTAAAGAAAAAAAAACATTTTTATTGATTTTTTTATTGAAAACATTTCACTGACAAATGTCTCTCATTTAATGTTTAATGTTTAGTGTTTGCTGCATAATTGGTACAATTCAATCGGAAATACAAGACATTATCCCGAGAACTGGTAGCGTACTGGGTGGTAAGATGGTTCAGTTTTTCTAAGGACTGAGGTTTGAGTCTTATAGTAGTCACTGTCACGTCTTAGTGCACTTTACCACCGGACTGTAAAAAACTCCGAAGTATGCTTTGTGAAAACCCAAAAGGGCAGACACTGGGGGGCA